>DWQT01001285.1:0-17433 GCA_018244895.1 Myscelus amystis hages
TAAGTGCATTATACACAGTTATGCTGCATTGCAAATGTTATGCTGGACACAAAATAAGAGGAGTAATCGGGTACCTACAATGTGACATATTTCATACAATCAACGTGACTAATACACATCGATCGTTTGCAATTAGGATAGTTGGACAAAACCTATAGGCGTCAATTTGGCAAGGAGGCGGCTGTCTCGTTTCGGATGTCGTTCCATTAGCGTGCTCCTAATGGCTTACGTAATTCAACGACTACACACAATACTGGCGACGCGTTGTTTAACTAGTTTTGTTTCTAACTTTACACTATTTGGAAGAAACTAACCAGAAGAATGACTCGCATGTAGCCTTGACGAGATTTAATAGTAATTACATGTCGTAGTGCAGGTCGTTCAGACTTTTGGGACGTTTTCAAACCTTTGATCGTCACAATGAGCACAAGAACAAAATCTGAATCGGAGGAAACTGGGGCAGCGCAATACTTTAAAACCAGTAACGTGAACAAAGATTTTTGCAAGTGAACACAATTATGCACATCTGAACAAGAATGTAAGGCACGGTTATTACAACGTTAAATCATGCTGACAGCTCTTACAATCTTAGTACATCAGTACGAGTACCTCAATACATGTACACAATATTTGTTTATTAAAATCAAAATACACTACTTTTTAATTTGGGAAAAACCGCTCGCACATGTTTTCGGTAATAATAATCCTTACATTAGAAAATCATTCCAATTTCGATGAAACCTTTATTGTCATTATCACGAATCTCGTGTCCGTGGCTCCAGATGTCTACCGTAATAGAACGCCATTGGATAATTACATTATTACATTCGCGCCGACCAAACCTTTTTTCCCAATACGACAAAAAGTAACAATAAGAATTAGTTTTGCCCAGCAGGAGCTATGTAATTAATTACTGTTACATTACTTTTGAAAAAAAAACCCGCGTCTGCTCATTCATTTATCAGGAACCGAGATTGTGACACGCAGGTTTCATCTTAACTATTGCATATTAGAAATGCGAAAAACTTTGTTGGTTTGTTTCTTTTGTATGTTAAAAAAAAACAAAACTCTTATTCTTATTCTTTGAAAGCATAATCACACCAGAAGAAAATATATGCATATGAGCTGTTTATAAAAAGAATGTCGGTAGAAACAATAATGACTGTCTATCCAGTGATTTGTTTCATAGTTTATAGATGACAGTAAAAAATATCTAAAAGGTAAATAGTTGTCACAAACTTACTTTCATTTTTTTCCATCTATCCACATGTTATCCTACCGTTGGCGTAACTTTCGTGATATGTAACTTTCGCACAAAAGGTGTTCGCTCCATAAATCTGTGCAAAAGAGTAACATAAAACTTTATGCTTAAGCATTATTATAAATCATCAGTTGGTATTGATATCTGCTTATACATAATGCATTAGTTTGCTTTTTCTAGTCTGTAGAAAGGTCTCAGTATACACAAAAACAGAGTAACTCGCCTATTGCAGACATTTATATCATATCTACTCGTACGTAGTTTAAGAAACAATGAACAATTGCCCTTAACCAAATATGCCTAAATCGCCTTAACGCCCAAGTTGAGGTCCCAGGGCAGGACCATCACTGTTCTTGGCAGACCGTTAAAGTTAGTTACGGTTAAAGACCGGCAGAGCTCTGTGTCGCCCCCGCGGTGGAAATGTATCCATGACAGACTTTCCTGTAGAGAAAGTAACTAAACGTAGCCTATTAACTACCCATTCATTTTCCCTTTGCGTACTCTGTACAACTCTGTACAACTGTCGAAGGGCTGAAGCTTACTGAACCGCCTTAAACCAGCGTTGATTACTTAAGACTTGGAAGACCGGCCAATTGCTCGCTTGAAAGTTTTTGCAGCTAACGGAGATTTACAACTTTTATCTAACAACGAGTAAGACAAACGAAACTGACGCCATGACTTCCCGAGAACTTTATCGCCAAAACGACGGAAATGTTCATGAATTTTTGTAATGATCGATCGGTCGTCCAAGGCCCGACCGCCCTCGGCCCAGATTAATCCGATAGATCAGTCATCATGTCATGTTATAGGCGCTTCCCCTTTCCTGCACATTTTTTTATCTAATAACAGCCACCATGAGTGCGGTCAACAACCCGTACAACACGTAGGCACTCGTAGTTTGCCGCTTGTCATCTTCTAAACTGACAAATTACACAAAGCATGATTAAACATCGAGACACACATCACGTTACCCAAGCTCACGACGAAACACATCACGACGAGAAACTTGACACTCGCCACATATTACCACTATTGTATTGTACTTTGCAGAGCAGTATTGTAAGCATAATACGAGGTAGGAAAGTGAAAAAACCATTATTCATAAACAATACTTGAATAATGAGCAGTATTATCCGGTATCCTAAATAAGTTATTGGGATCATTATTTTTTTCAATACATGCTGTTGACCCTTTTGGTGTTGCTTTCATTGACGAAGAGAGGTCAACAGAGGTGAGTCACATTTGAGAGCGCTGAGGGGTAGAAATAAGAGTGAGAGTACACGACCGGCCTAAAGACTCTTTTGGGGTTCGGACTTTGTTATGAATCGCCAGCGGAATGGAGGGCTTATGGTAATAGACGTCGGGACACGGGGGTGGGCCTCGTTCCAACCGTGTTAAATAAGATGGTTTTCTCAAGTTGTTGTGTACACCAAGCCATTTGATTAACAAACAACACTAAAGATGTCGTCTATTAAGAAACCGGGGAGCAGCCTATAATATAATGGCTTCGTAATTAAGATCTCGTAGCGTTGTTAACTCAAATCAGTAGCTGATAAAATAATACGGGTTTTTAAGTACATATGAAAAGAGAATATTCCGTTGAACTTGATAATATTTAGTTACGCATCGATGTGGTACAAAGAGTTTAAATATAGTTCTGTTACCTTGCTCACGTAGACGGAGATAAGGCAATAGAGAAAATTATTTTTAACTTTTGTAATAAAATCCTTTCTTTGCAGAAATGTAAAGAGGCACACGTACATAACTCTTTTACTCCCACGACTACACTGGTATGTAGACAGAAGCAGAGTGATGAATGTCAAATGTCAAGTTTAATTTCTCTGTACGGTATTGTATTTACTGATTCTAAATAGTATCTACCTAATTATCCGCGTTGCTATTTAATACACAAAAGTTATGTATCTCAAAAAATAAATTCAGGGCAATAATTTTACCACTTCCTCTTTATAAGAATGTCGAAAACTTGCCTTTAGACCTTAACCTTGGCTCAATCAACAGTTACTTAACACTCTGTAAACCTTCGGACAAGGAACCAATTATATTAGAATGTATTACAAAGGAAACAAACAATTTCCAATGTATTTGTGCGGGATACTATTGGAGGGAGGGATACTATTGTAGCTATTGGTGGAGGCGTTTTTATTTTTAAGATTTAACAAGCTGGAAATTCTTGCTCTTCTAGTTTGCTTTGTGATATTTTGTTTTGCTGTTCTTAAAGTTTTATTCTTTTCGTTTTAGTCTGTTTTTGCCCGGTGTGCTGGGAATTTATAGTTGGTGCCAATCTAGGCTAAGTTAGCCGTTGTTATTAATAGTAGTTTGTTTCAACTGGGTCAATAATTATTTTATAAACGAACTATTAGTGCGATAATTATTGCGATTTCGATAATAAGTTCACTTGAATATATGTATATTTAAACAGGAAAAGAAGCAATTTCTCAATCATTTATACAATGGCATACTTATAAAATTATAAATAATCTTAATATTGTTCAAACAAGATACGAGTAATAGTGGCAGATGGGTATTTGTATTATATAAAATTAAAACATGGAAGAACAATGTTCAAACGCAAACTTCTTATACTCGTAACTCAGTTAATAAAATCTACATCGATATCATATCCTACGACTTAATCGTAACAATTGCTCCTTGCTCCAATTCCTCACAATTACAATATATACTACTGCTTAGAAATAAAAACGCTATTGAATGTAAGATTACGCCGTGTATAAAACACAGCTATTATGTTTTAATCCGACACATTCGCCCGTTTAGGGCCGGCACGTGTATTGTGAATATAGCAATACTCGTTCTGAACGTTTTTATCAGTAGCGAAATCAGAAGGAAAGTTTCAAAACAAACAGAATTATAAAACAAAGAACACGTATTAAAACCTTCGCTTTTACAACAGCAGTGGTCGCTTTTCAACAATTCGTTAATATGAATTAATTATAAATTGTACCCTGTCAGTACAATTTTGTTGTTAATGGATTGTATGGCACATGTACTGAATTAGCTAATGGGAATGTTGCATTATACATATATCAATAACGAATTGTTAGCAGTGTTTACACTTTAAAGGACTATATAGTTGAATGCACTGCACACTTCATTTAAGATACCCAACAAACCAGATTGAAGCTCCATAGAATTATAGGGATATTTATTGCAATCAAACGGATTATAATACATATGTACATATCTATATCAAACAATTAGCTTTTTAAGTCTAACATAGAAATGAAATCAAGGTAATATTTTCAATGTGCGTTTGGAACCAGCATAATTAACCAGGATAAATTCCAACGGCCTCATTTACTAGTTTTTGGACCGCAGCCGGCTAGAGCTGTTTGTAGGTATTGTTACGAGCTTACGGGTACACACTCGTTTGCCTACGCATAGGCAATCTCTTTGCGAACGCTTCACAAAACGTCACAACGCGTCTGCAATGAACTCGTTAATCCATGAGTATGGTGTCTGAATGATACTTGGTAATTTCGTATGATAATCACGATTGAAATTGTGTAGATTTTAACGACTAAAATCAATAAACAGTACTGTCGTGATGGACCTTCCACTAGAAGCACGTGATTATGTAAAATCACTAAATAAGACCGATAAGCGCCAGGGCGGTCGCACGATTATGTAAATAAGCGACAGAGATTATTCGTCTCGTTGAATACTGATTACCGTCCGTAATAAATAACATTTTTTGTGCGACACTCAGCTAAACTTTGCTTTTAATGTACGTACAAGACTAATTCTGAGGTCCACCAAAATAATATTGCGGTTCATAATGGTATAGTTTTTTGCAAAATATCCTGAAATGAATATTGAAAATTAAAAAATATGTAAAAACTAAGTTCATTTAATTAATCATAAATGTAAAAACATACAAGACCTAAACTGATGCTAAGTAATACATATTTCATTAATTAAAACAAAAGAGAAATAGGTAATTTTCAGCGCATATTTGTCATTACCGTTTGAATGGAATCTATAGTAATGAGTTTTCCTCACATTGATCCAGACACGCCTAGAAGGCAGTCCCTTCATGCATATTCAAATACTATGGAGGCTACTGCCTCAGTCACATTTTCCAACGTTAAACGGCCGCTTTATTATCCAGTTAAGAGGATTCATTTTATAGCAAGCAGGTGTACCGCCGTTAAGATAAGACCGTGTTAAGATATTCGAACCTTTTTGAACCATGTAAGAATTTCAATCGTCGCAATTTTTTTTTCTTTTCCCTTCTACGTAATATCTTACCTTCTGTTTCTATTCGCATTTAAATAATAATTGCGATACTCATACGTTAGATTTTGGAATCTTTGCAATGATCACTATACTCGAGTGAAACCATAGTGACAAATTTTCCCCATCTCCAGTAAATTCAATTTATTCTTCTCCGTGTTTATCTTCCAATCTATTGGGTATTATTGTAAACCTAGGCTTAAAACCGAAATATTCCATAAAACTTAGTTGATAATTCAAATCGGTAACCGTAGCCACTAGAGCTTCAGTCTCCTAATTATATTAGGTAGTAGCCTCAGTAGCCGGAGGCACTCACTGTTTCTCTGAACTCACTTTCGCATACTTTTTTGAAGCAAATTCACCCATTTTACATATAAAAACATGAAAACAGAGTATGCTACACCTATAATACATATAAAAATATTATATATTGGTTCGTACGCTCTTTAGAAATCTTCTTATTCTTAAAAAACATTGTTTTCTTTCTTCTTGAGATTTCTTAAAAAATATTGGTTATTATGGTTAGTGGTAATGGTGGTTGGTAATTATGGTTAGTGAGTATTTCTTTGGTTGAAAATATCTGCATAAATACATTGTTAGAAGCGATTGTTCCCCAGCAGGAAAACATCATGAGGAAACTTGCAACTAAACAGTTCTCCATAATATTCTCAAAGATGTGTAAGGCCTCCCAGGCCGCAATAGGCCAGCGTGGTAGAGTATGGCCTTAAACATTTCTAGTATAAGAGAACGCCCGTGCTCAACAATAAAAACACATTATTAGATGTGAACTTTTTTAACAGATAAATAATTATTTTAAGTTGTAGGAGTATATACTCGTATATACATTAATACATGTTATTCTAATTTGATTTTGACGTAATTTTGGCTATTATAATACGAAGTCTGTTACGAAATGGCCTAGTAAGATTAAAATATATACTGAAAATTATAATTAAAATTTGAATAGAAATCCAAGCAGCGAGGTTTCAGAATTTGCCCTTGAAGTAAATATCTTTTTGTATTTTCCCCAGAATATACAAACAACCGATATCAAAACAATATTGTTATATCGAAAATGATAGCATAAGCGGCAAGCGAATCTCCTTAATAATGACAACGCCGGTAAAAGATACTTCGCATTGATTTTGTTTATTAGTTGTACAATTTTTTGAATATACAAGGTTGATACTGCTATGAAAGAAAGTACAGAGTACCTACAAGAAAGAGCTGTCGTATGCTACTGTCAGTTGTACGTAACCGTGCAAATATAGTATACATAGCCGAATACCCGATTTTTATTAACTGGCCTTTTGGTCTAGTTAGCGGGTTAGGGACTCTGACTGCAAACTCAGCGCTCGTGGGTTTGATTCCTTCATGACCTATTTATTGCACCCTAATTGAGTTCCAGGTAAAATACGAGTAACACTAACCGACATTTATTTAGCGCAGCCTAAGTAATGAAAATATGGAGTGCATTTTTATACATGTATTAATGCACAATAGAATTACCTCAAGATTAAAACTCTTGTTCCCCACATTATGTAAAGGTATATACTTTTTATGTACACACTTGTACGCATTATAATTCTATTTATAATATTTGATAACTACTGCAATTAAGGGTAATTACTTTATTTAACAGAAAATTGCGCCATTCATTAAATACATTTACATAACTAAATCATTGTGGAAACAATAAATGAGTTTTATGAAAAAACAAAGTGAATCTATTTATATCTCAATCATTTATTCCAAAGCAAGAGTAAGGAATATTTTATTATATACCTCTATAAATCCCGGCGGAACTCAGCATGTGCCAGTTTGCGTTTAATTAGATGAAAATTTGCATAGTTAGAAAAATGAAATTACAATCACGGACTACGTAAAAGGTACAATATTTCCATCAACCATCCTTTTATAAATGCTAGCCTGTAGCTATTGTGTAGGTAACATAATAGTCGAAATTACAATATCGTTAAACATATTACGATCGAACGCCACAACTTGTTCAAGGATTACGTGTTTAGGTGTACAGTTATTAGAGTAATACCAAGTTAAATTGCTTACCCAAGCAAAACACGTTTGGAGTTGTACCCCCAGCTAACTTGAACCGACTTACATAGTTACCAAACCCACATCATGAATTCCTTTACTGAGCTACAGTATAAAATTTTAAGTTTTGTCGTTTTTTTTAAATGCTCGTAGCTCCAGGTTCTTTAAGATATGTTGTGTCTTAGGCTTTTGAAAGAGATGCAAACATTGTGTAGCCAATAAAACATTATGTCAAAGTAAATAATGCATATAATTACAAATAATATAATCCTGGTCCAAACATGGCTGTTACATGAAGGGTTTCAACTCGCGAACAATTTCCTCTATAAAGCTGTTTATTGGAGTAAGCAACAGAATTTAGCGTGACCCCAAGAAACAAAGCTGCAACACTCAGAGCCTGAGGTGGTTGAACCGCACTTCTTTTGCACCTAAATATACCTAAATATTTCTTGCTAATATTATTTTTTGTAATAATGCAGTCTTTAACTAACTTTTAATGTAACTTGAAATATAACAAATAACTTTTACGCTTTATAATATTATAAACTATAAAATAAATGTCCACTCCTGTAGTTAACTTAAGTTAATTTAGTAAGTTTTCATGTAAATGAATTCTTGTGATTCAAAATAAGATTAAATTTCTTAAACCAAGTAATTTGTAGAATTGTTCACAAGGCGTTATTATTATATGGATATCCCTATAGTAACTGTAGTTAATAAGAAAAAATAAATAAAACAAAAAAAGGAACAATGCACGCACACAATAAAAACAAAAAAATTGCATAAGAAGTTAGAAATTTAAGACGTATTATTCAGAGAATCATAAAACTTAACATGAATAATTGTAAAATTATGTCTTAAGTCACATAGCAAACGTAAGCGAAGCCGCGTCAAGGCCAACGAGAAACACGTAAAGTAGGTAAGTAGCTAGAAGTCTACCCCATTGCGACTCTGCTGAAAACAGACACGAATAATTAAATAAAATTTTTCGTCGGGGAGAAAAATTACAGCAACAGTAATTAGTACTTGGATAATAATTTCCCGTGACGTGGAAAGTTTATTAAGCTTGTTAAGATATTTGAGAAAACACAATTTAAATTTAAACAACGTACTTACAGGTACATCTCTAGTGCTACATCACGAAAGAGAACGATATACTAATGATGAGTGAGATGATTAAAATATTAATAACAGCGACACTCCTATACTTTCCATAAAAGCCCTTTTAAATACCTGTGCTATGGTAAACGGGCAGCTGATAGACATCAGAATCTTAGAATCTGAGTCTCCTTTAAGAAAGACATGTTTAAGGCCACAGACTTGCCGAGGTTGGCACGGGTCACAAGATTTCACTCATTTCACATAGGAAAAGCTTGAATAATGTCTCAACATTCTTACAATTGCAGACATCCATACAAAGCGTTAAAGAATTATATGTAAATTCTTCCTTCTTTAGAATATTTCACAGCCACTTTTATAGCCAAACAATAGAGTTAAGCTTTGAACTAAGCACTGGCTATAAACGTTGCATGTATGTAGGAGTAGGTGCTACACGCGCTATAGCAACATATCTACAATGAGTCGGATATTAAGAGTTTTTCCTAAAGCCTTGCAAAGGAGCTGTTTGCTGCGCATAATGCATATTGTATGTACCTTGCAGTTTAAATAAGCGTTGATGAGCTTACTTATAATGGTCCCATTTAATGCGGATATTAAAAACTTACTTTTACGTGAGCCATCACAGTTAATAGTGCAAATACATTTTCATGTGTTGTACATTTGCCTGCTTGTAACAGTGATACTTATTACGGTTTAAATTAACCTAAAACTGGTATGGCTACTTATGAACGTTTTCAGATCTTACATCGAAATATTCCATAGGTATCACTTGGAAATCACTATGAAAAATCTACACGAGTAAGAGTTCTCCAAATTGTTCTCGGAGGCGTGTGAAGTGTACCAATCTGCATGACGCGAGCCTGGCAGCTTGTGACCTTAATCCCTCACATTCAGAGAGCAGATCCGTGTTCAAGCATGGAACGCTAAAAGGGTTGACTACGAGGATGATGACGAAGAAAACATAAAAAGACGTTGAAAAAGATTAATGCATAACTTTTGTGTAACTATAACGTGCTGATTATTTTTTAGGTAATGTAAATATTTCTAAAGGGGTCCCACCGCTTTCTATTTTTTTAATTAATATTAACAAGAAACATTTTACATACCTACACTCACGAATACATTTTAGCCCAGATATCATCTTAGCAAAAAAATCAAATTGCATAATAGTACATTGTAATCTAACTCTTCTCCCTCATACCTCATCGAATTAACTTCCGAACTAACTTTAATGGGTCGTTTGTTGAGAATTATGCTTGGGTGAACTACGGTTATTTTCAACAATCACATAAACGAACCTAACATAACAATTGCGCAACTAGCCGGGACATCCTCTCGGCGAATAGAAATATTTAAATTTAGAAGTTTATGGCGCAGGGTCCATATTTGTTCATATACTGTACATTACGCAAACTGTACATTTGTGTACATAAGTGTGTAGCCAAATACCTATGATACTCGTTCAATAAAAGGACTAAATATTTTTTGACAAAATTGAAACACATCTCTAAGCGACTAGTATAAACAATATAAATACTACTAAACAGAATAATTAAGGATTTACTAAACGAATAACTATTTAATAAATCATAGCAACATATTAAATATTTTCGTGATATTCCGATGTCTAAAAAAGTTTAAATGTGTTTATTACATATATTTAAGGTTTCATAGCAACCCGCTATAGACTCGTAATGTTGTTTATTGGTGCCATAAATTAGCCTTAAGGCGTCGTCGAACGCAGTGCCCATTAGGAAGGTTTCCCTGGATAGACCCGAAATGTGTGTGGCACGTTTAAAGGGTATATGTATGTACGTATATACGAAAATAAAACTTTCAGCACACGATTTGTGAATTTTGTAGTATACATATATAAATCTATAATACCTATACACAAAATGTTGCACAAGTTGCTCAAAGTTATGTAAATATTGCTACCTTACATGTTAATGCTAAGAGCAGTCACGTAATTAGATTTTTTTTATATTTTGACTTCGTTCATCTGGCAACGAAAACATGCTGCGAAAATTGTTACTTAGCCACAACTAAATAAATATCTGGTACTACATCTGCAACGAATGCTTGCTACATTTGAAATAAGTTCTTTGGATATCGGTACTTTGACAGTCTGTTTTACGTGAATAATCATACTAGGAGTAACAGCAGCAAAGATACATATATAAAGTATGCACACTTGTACAGTTACGATCCTTACCCTTTGAATCCATCATTCTCGTTACTGCTATTTCATTAGTTTCTTCTATGTGAATGAGATTCAATGTTCTGAAATTGATCGTCTTATTTTGTCGGTAACCGTTTGATCAGAGTGAGGACGAAGTTAGTTCGATGAAAATGCGATCACGGTCACACGAATCCACTTACTATTGAAAAACTAACCTTTCAAGAGAGATTATGTATGCAGTAGAAGAGAGAATCAAGTGAGTGAAATGCTCTTGATACGAACGAGGAGATTGCCTCCAGTGTCTTCACTTCAAAATCACCAAAGCGACTTCGACGTCACGACATCAAGTGTTGATCTTGGAAAACCTACACATAGACTATGATATTCACATACAAGGTCACACCACAGCAAATTGTTTTCTATAATACAATTTGCGTTATGAAGTTAACAACGATAATACATTGACCGAAGTAGAGTTGACGAACTTTTTAACCGCATCGTAGAGACACAAAAATGTAACGAATTGGACATGCACGTACTTCGTAGTTAAAGTGCTCCTGCTACGAGAAAAGCGCTAGTTGTAGAGTTGTGTCAATTGTTGCACTCGAATGCAAAGTTGCACGGGACCGATGCACAATGCCCGCGACAGGTACCACTGGTATAAGCGATGCACTAAAAACAACTGCGATGTATGCTTTGCACTTCGCCCAACACGTACACGAATACCCGTTACCCAACAAGCGCGAAATATACCGCCACACCAAACGTAGATGCCATTCTCGTATATGCGTAGTCGGAACAAACACGCGGCAGCTTTACAGGAAGTTTGTTTTTTACCTTTTTCATTTAATCACTGTTCGGCATGGATATACAATTTTAACAAAAAACAAAATCCATCCGCCTTTATACCACATGTTTAAATGAAATAACAATTTTTATGAAACGTTACTTACTGTCAAACCGACGATAAAGACGACGGTAAAGATTTATACAATGCTTAAAGAAAAATCCAATTAAAGAGTGTGTTTTAAATCATAACTATGTTAATAATAATTTATTATTTATGAGCCTAATTGATCATCTTTTATGAAATGTGTTAGCGTGCGATATTAAATTGTAATTCTATAAACTATCACCAATTATATGAGCTAGATTTATTACTATAATATTTGAATAAAAATTTTAGAGTTTCTTACTGCCCAAAACAAAAATATAATGTAAAAATAAGAAGGTTGCAAAACGGTTTCTTGAACGGTTTCTTCACGTTGAATTCATTAAAAGGGTAAAACTCAGAAATGACTACATTTATTTCGTAGCATCTATAGATATATGTTTAGATGATAGAATAAACAATTTATTATTTATCCGCATGCCTCACTTGTTCTATAAAGTAGGTTACGTGTAATAAGCTAATATTGTTTTCTTTAGGAACTCTTCACTTACATAATAAAACAGTTTAAACCTAAACAAGGGAAACGACTACCAACTGAACTTTTCAGACAATAAGTTTGTAATGAGTATGCTGCTGAGTTTTAATAAGGTTCTATCTTCAATACAGAATATTTGTGTAGAAATATCGCAGGCCCTTCAAGGTCCTGGACATCCAACGACAAGTCATTTCAGTGGTAACATTAAATTGGATATCCGTTAGAAAGCGACACAGTATGTCTTTTATTTCAAAAAGATTATTACAAAGTAGAAAGCTGAAGTGCATCGGTCGAATTTAATTCCTAGAGGCATAGTTTACTAGTCAATCCAGGCAAATAGGATAAGCGGTAGGTAGGTTCAACGAATTGTGTAATATTATTAAACATATAATGAAACAGAAATATACATATTTTTTATCTTTTACACCCTCTTTAAAGAATTTATTAAATTTCCCTATTTTGAAAGATAGAATGAACCTTGTTATTTTTACCAAGCAGTTGTAAAGTGGTATGCAAAATATAACACAATATTTAAATAATAATGAAGTTTTTTCACAGGCGTTTGAAATTTTCTAAGATTATAATAAACTGTGTACCGCAAAAAAAATGCAAAATTCATGTTTTTCATTCTATTTAGAGGCACGTGACGCAGTGGAAAGTGAGTGAACTCGCGTGTAATACAACATCACCGAGGACGGTTTGGGGCATCTAATACATAATTCAACCGCTATGAGACGCCTGTCAAATATGGCCGACTGTTCCGAATTGGAAGTTTTCGTTCATCTTTCCGTATACTTACGCATTAGATGTCCCGGTGACTTTGAGAGAGCTATGTAATATGTATGAATACCGAGATTTTATTGTAAATCAATTATAGATATTTAATTGCTTCATTTAAAAATTAGAAGAGTATACAAGGAGGCAGGTGAAAGGACTACTTAAGAATCTAGAAAATATCGAAATTAAGGGAATTCAAGATTACTTCGTCACGTTAAAATCTATTGAAATCTAATTGAAGAAGTATAGATATTTAAATTAAATTTAGGATTAACTTGAATGCTAACCAAATGTAAGAACATGGTAGTTTCGGAACATAGCAACACTTGAATTATGAAAATGCGCACAAACTTAAAGAGTTAGCTGTGATGTGATATCGTGAATCGTACAGCTATACCTATATAAAATACAATTATAGCATAACTGGATTCGTTTCAACGTACCTAATACATTATTCAGACACGAGAGGCTGTCAGATACGCGACTACCCGACATTAGAATTTTGCGCGTTGGCCAAATATTACTCCATAATTTAGAATTCCTTGATGTTTCACTAACTTCTACAATGTTTATTCACTAAATTAATAATCGCCACTTTATGTTTTGAATAAATCAAAAACGTACATGTCTAAATAAATTTATGCACACAATTTGATCAGACCTTTCCCACTGATTATCTGTAAGCGGAGGGATGAAAAATTAACGTTGGTTATAGCAGTCATCTCGCTGCGCTCAGTGAAGAGATGTCAAGGCCGTCATAAACACTCCAATCTTAAGACATCAACATAGCGTGCAATTGGTCGAATAGAACTACAATTATAAGTGACAAGGTTTACATAAAACTACGTACTTTGATATCAATTGTAAACGATATATTAGGTTGATCCATTAATTCGATGAATAATAGTAAATCAGCTAATAAGAAATATATTGTATTAATTTTATAATCTCATTAACCTTTAGTATTAATAAAAACAGGCTGCGTATTAATTATGCATACCACTATTGGGACATTATTTTCATTCAAATACACCTATTATAAGACTATCAGTGAAGCGGCATGAAGACGAGCTTAGAAAGGTTTAGAGCATATCATTTAATCTAACCTCTAAGCTTTTCAGGAATACCTTACCAAAACTGCCTACATTAAAATTAACGATGCAAAAATAAGGGTTAGACAAGCGCTGACATTGGGTCCGATGAAAAAACGATCGGCATCTTTATAACGCCATAAAATTACATTGCCGAATATTTTTGATTGGGTTGCCAAAACTTTATGACGAGTATAATAAAGCGATAACGTCGATTGATTTTCTATTTAATTATGCAGAAAGACGTCTATGCCATATGTAGATTTCCAACAAAAATAATTTATAGAACCATTTATGACGTGCTGTCTGGTATAGGTATTACGTATTGTGCATATATTATTGAAGAAGAATTGTAACAAACACATAACGTGATATGTCATTCCACTCAGCAGCTAATTTGCATTGTGTCTCCTGAGAAATGGGACACGAGTATTTCATTCCGTAAAGAGTGTCAGAATTGTATGCTTTAAACATAACTTATATTATAATATTATATTTGATTAGTAACAACTTATCTAAACAAGTCATGTTTTGGTCTTGAACAACCAAGTTACACGTCTACGGGAACATTTTAAGATGTTTAATGATCTTTTTCGTATTCCGCGGGAAGCTTGTAGTGTACTTATTTAGAGACGTGGCGTAGTAACGTTAATGAGAACAAGCGGCAAGGCTAGCCCGGCCTCAAGAATGCTCGCGACCTACAAACTCCTAGGTATCATGAAATCCGCTAAGCTCCATCCTAACGTCGCTAATCGAAGTCAATATTAATCAAATAAGAGGAGATTTTTTATTTTACACTTTATTTAGTTACTATTCATTAAATATTTGTTATACATATTTGGAGATATGTAAAAGATAAAAAAAATATATGATTAAAAATTTACTGTGCCTATATTTTATGTTCCCATAACTTCGAGATTATCCGTCTCAATTTAAATGTAAAGAAAGTTTTACTAGCGTTTCCCTACACTATCGTACCGTCGGATCAAAAGCATACGTATCTGGCATTATCATATAGAAACAAAAGACGCGGGTGTCACCCCAACCTTCGTGTCCCAAGATAATTTCTCCCAACTTTAGTTGTTAAGCATCAGTGTTCTACAAAAAGTCATTAAAGTATCTGCTCCAATGACTTAGAGATAACGTAATTTTGTACTTAGATAACACTTATTTTACTTAGTAACGGCATACGGTGCGATCTAACTGAGTAATTGGTTACACTAAATGACGTTTTCATTCATCTGTAAAAAATTGCTTCTAAAAACTGCATTTTTACACCACGAAGACGACTATTTTTAATGATCATGAAAATACTAGCGCACCCATTCTTTTATTGTCCCATATTCATTCTTATTTCCATCAATACCAGTAAACTGGCAAACTGGAAATGCTATATCTAACCTTAAACAGAACAGATGTTATGTTTGAAGTCGTCCCGAATATACTCCACTTTATTTATTTACTAATCTTATCCTTGAGCGGTAAGTTGAAATATCGCGTGGCTCTGGATTTGACTGGTACGCCCTTGAAACAGTAACAAGTACAAGGATTGTATTATATACAAGCGGCGGCGCCGGCTTCGTCCGCGTTTGAATTTAAAAAAATGTAGTTAACATTTTAAAATAAAAATAAAATACCGACGAATTGAGCACCTCCCCTTTTTGAAGTCGGTCAACAAGCAGCCTAAGTTACTCCTTATCACATCAGCTATCTACCAGCGAAAGTTCCCTCAAAATCGTTCCAGCCGTTCCAGAGTTTAGCCGGAACAAACAGACAGACAGACAAAAATTGTAAAAAATGTTTTTTTTCTATGTCTTAACAGACACTCCAATTTTATTTATTAGTGTAGATAACAGAAATATTGATGATAGTGACGCAGTAATACTGCCTGCTTGCGTAAGTGACAAATTAGACTTTCATTATAAAGGGCTTTTAACATTTTACCGAATACTTTCGTCTCTACAGCCATTTCAGTAGTGACAATAAGTTTCAGGCCTTGGAATCCCGATTTCTCCCGGCTATTGATTTTATCCTTTGGAAACTCTGGACTGATTTATGGGCGCTCTTACTTTCCTTGTCGTCGTCTCGAACGGTTCAAAGTGACGATAAATGTGGCAATAGACACATAAGGACATCTAAAAGGCAATTTGTGACGTAAATACTACGCTTTATGCATTTTTTAATCTCGATAATGCTTTTGCATACCATAAAATAATAAAGTCAGATTAAGTAACATTACTTTATTGAAGCAGGCTACTACAAATTATAAAGCGTAGATGTAATATTTATTGTAAAGATAATTCCATGTAAAAGCCGAGCAATAAAAATAAAGAACAAATAAAACTACAATATCAAAGCCAGAAACAGCTATCAAGTATAATCTGTTTTATCGTCTGCGAAGCGCTATTTGTTATGGTGCTAGGATCTTCATATAAAAATAATAACAAGGCATAACTTTACTATAAGCACCTATGGAAACAACGTAAAACGACACAAAGCAATTACGAATAGACTGAAAAATCACAGGAAAAACTTTCTCAAGGGTAATAAGTAATTATATTAATACGTTTTTGAACGAACCCACGAGCATCAGAAATTGGGAATTTTTAATAAAAGATAAGATGTTACAAAATGCGAAATACTCGCTTTTAATTATAAGAGAATGGTGTATGAAAATATTTTCCACTACAATTTTGACGTTAAACAAAAAACCTTTCCTTCCCACATAGAAGGTTTTTGTCGGCCAGAATATAAAACTTTCAATCGCTAAAAGTGCAAGCGATATAAGCCAATTTCTTTTTGCTTCCCTGAAAATATCTCCGGCAAAAACGATTACCGTTAACCGGAACCAATTTAATACCTACGAAGCCGGATTTTTATTATTTTCCTTCGATGAATTTTGTATAAAGTTGCCGGGCTTTTAAGACGACGAATAAAAAAGTTTAGCCATTATACATATAATTTTGATGTAGCAGTACCTATAGTGCTCCCACGATCTAATTTTTTTTTTATAATATGGAAGTAGCAGACGAGCATGCAGTCCACCTGATGGTAAGTGGCTACTGCCGCCCATGCACAGTTGTAATCGACCCCAGATAAAATTAGATTCCTATCTCAGGTCGACCACAGATGCGCCTCTACCCCTGAGGACTCAGTTGGAATCCCTCGAAATTATGTCTCCCTTACCACACCCTTCAAACCAGAACACAGCAGCGCTTAACACTGCTGTTATAAGGCAGAAATAGGTGT
>DWQT01001286.1:0-17429 GCA_018244895.1 Myscelus amystis hages
ATATTGAATAATCCTTGCCAAAGTTATCTTAATTTATTAAACTTCGACTATATTTTTATACAAATTTCATAAGAGTACTTTACATTTTATAATTATGACGTCGTTAATATTTTCGTAACCTGCTCCCATGTTTTGAGTCCTTATCTTTTTTGCTTGACGTGAGAGATATTAAAATATAATCTTTTGCGTTATGATGTGTACAAACATCGCAAGTATTGTGTTGATGTACAGAGGAACGATATACTAATATAGATATTAGGAACATAACCATAAAGCAACTATCAATAAATCGACCTCGGTCGTGTTGAACGCTTTGAAAGGGAAAAAGGGACTGACCACTTAAAGAAAATCACATAATTGAAGAACAGTAAACGATGCGTAAAGTGAGGGCGACCCTCGAAAATAATTCTCGAGTTAGAAGACGTGCCTTTCGACGAAGGTCAGGGGACGGAAGTCATACATCATGAGGTCGGGAAAAATGTTCGAACCGAGTGAGCATAAGTTTTAAGCGATGTTCACTCTTGTTTACATAATTATTCGAAGTGCTTGCCCGTGATCATCATTTACTTTTGTATATTATATAAATCGAACATATCGAAAATATCATATGTACCTACCTATTATTTTATTATTGACCTAAACATACATTTTCATAAAAGTAACTAATCAAACAATATTTTAATAAGTTTTTATAATTTTTTTATAATATAATTTAAAGAGCTTTTTTATAATTTCTTAATTTATTTTCTTTTTGTTATTTGATGATACAATATCGAAAACGTAGTAGTAAAGGTGTTGATCATAAAATAGAATATTTCATTTCGAACTTCATAGTCTTGATCCCAAAAACCGGTCAAGTATACGACAAGCAATTGGTGGGTATGCTGATAAGCAAACGAAGCGAAAAGTAGCGACCCTCGGACTAAATTTCGAGTTCCAGACGCCTCTGTTGGAGGTCAAGGGAGAGCTCATACATCATAAGATTTAAGGATAAGGTTATGGGCGTGACAAATGATTTGCGACACCATAATTGTCGCTTTCAAACTTTTGACTAATTTCATAATTTGGATGGCTGAATTTTTGAAATAAATTAGCATGTATTACAAAAAAATCCCATGGATACCTTTCAAGATTCGTGATAACAAAGAAACAAAGAATAAAAGAACAAACGTAGACGTACATTGCAATGGCGACTGAATAATTTCTATTGGAGTAAGAATTTAGTCGACTCTAGGGTTAGGAATGGATCTACCATGTTCTTTTAAAGCAACGACGAATACATATATGTATGTGTGTAGCTATTTAGAGCGGTATGCCAGCCCTACATTGATGCAAGTGTCACACAATAGTGTGCGTCTCCGCGGGTGTGTGGAGGTCGAATTCATTGCTCCCAATTGACGACGCTACAGATACGATTCGTTTGTTCACTCGTAATATAAGCAAGTGGGGAAGCAATTGACGGGGCACCGCATGATGGTAGCTTGTGTAAGATATTGTGGTATCATTTTACATATTACATGCGAGGACAGATTTACTCTATAGGATACGTGTAATGTAGTTTTTAACGATCGCACGATCTGAATACTCGTTTGGTACTTCTGTTTTATAAAATTGAATTCCTCACATTTAAATATTAGGATAACGTTTGAATAAAGTCTGAAACGCCGGTTTTTAACAGTTATTACTAAAACTTAATAGGTATGAAGTTAAATGAAAGTTGTTTCTTATTAAATAAACTTATTAATTCCTCGTAATAAACCTATAACTGTAGTAGTTATAACTATATGTAAGTAACAACAAATCTAGATTTGAGCGTAGAGTTACGAATACTCATCTACATGTATTTAGTTAATAAATAATGTTAAAGATGCCTTTACGAAAATTTTGTCGAGTTACATCTGTTAAATCACGAAGAGATTTTATACATAAAGCACGGTAGTTTGCGACGGGTGAAGTCATTTTATAGTTTCACAATGGTGATCAAATCTATGACAAAGAAAATCCGAGGCGATAAATCAACTCAACAATGAATGAACTCAACAAGCCGACGGATGTTATCGCTATCGGACTTAATTTTAAATGCAATTGACTAGCATCGATATAATATAGTACGTACACCGGGGAACACAACTTCGCATTTCCCGCGTTCGCTCCAGTTCTGTACAATGACGCGCGAACCTAGTTGTGTTCACGCTGTTTTTATTTAGCTTTGGAAACAATTTCACAATCATATTAACACTTTTATACCTAAGGTTGCAAAGTATATTACAAGCTCTATTAAATACGACTGTGTATTAATGAGGTGAGGGCTATAAAAATGTTGCATAAAAAATTGCACCATCTGATTGTAGTCTGCGTCTGACGTTTTATTGCCGCCGTCAATGAGACGATGGTTAGTTCTAAAGTTGGTTTGTTTCCGTGGTTGTTATTTATTTAACGAAGTTAAAGACTAGGTTAAACGGCTTATGAGTCTCCAAAACAACTTGTATCACAAATGGCGGTCGTCCGTCAATAGGCAACCAGACACTAAGTGGCTATACAAACACAAACCCTAGGTACGTGCCAGGGCAGCATGTGTCACCGAAAATCAATACTGATTATAGTGTGTTGTGGACAACGCACTAATTCGGATTGTGATATACGTCTCAGTAATGTCATTAAGCCATTGCGTAAGTAAAGAACATTGTCTTAAAATGTAGGTATAGCATTTAAGTATTTTCGTTGCGAGAAAAGCATGTGTAAACAATTTTTTTACAAATAGTCACATCCAGACAAAACCAATACGTTTGCAAATACAATAATGAAAGCTAATGCTGGTTCATTACCAAAATATGCATGAGGCGTGCCGTCGGCGGAAGGGCGGTTGGTTTAATTAGATAATGAGGGTATTGATTGGATCTAAATAAATGATGCTAACTTGAGGGGAAGAGTCTCGGCTTTGATTGCCGGTCATTGTTCTATTGAAAATTCTCTAGCGATTTACGACTTTGTTTTGCTTTGTTCAATCAACCTTGGAATCAACCGAAGTGGGTGACGTAATTTTAGTCATTCAATGTAAAAACAAAATCGTTGGCTGTTTTAAAGGAATGTGTTCTCGGATGCCCGTAAACGTTACGTAATCTTTGAAATGTATAAATCCCATATGGAAATTCCTCAGCTGTGGATCTGGAGAGACGGGGAATAATTTATGTGTTACGATTCCTGCTATGAGTCCACGGTATTTATCTTATTTATATTATGGATTGTAAGTAAAAATAATTCAGGTATAATGATAATTTTCATAATAAATAATTTGAATAAAAAGGCAAACCCGCGTTCGATATAAAACTGATAAATAACTTTATTTTTTCAGTTGCAGCTAATCCAGCCGCCGCGCGGCCGGTCTGTGTGGCGCGGACTAAAAATAATATTGTTTATCGCTTTTTAGTTTGATGTTCGTTTTAAATCAAATGAGTCTGTAATTGTTTGGTTTTAATCACTGTGCTCAATTTATTAAACGTCCATTATTAAGCCGCTTTTATTTTGCTTATCAATAAATCAGTTGACATAATTGGTTCCATCTAGATTATTCGTTTACCTATTTAATAACCACTAAATCGGGATTTTACATATTTTTTTGTTTCCTGTTATTGATATTATACTATAATTGAAAAACATTGTCTTCTTTTATATATGTCTATAATAGCTATATGTTACTCTATATTTCGAGATTAATTTACTAGGTGCAGCAGTCCTGCACTAAAAGCTGGAAATAGTCGACCGATCGGTCGACACAGATTCTATATGGACTGACTAGATAGCTGTGACTTTTAAAAATAGTACTTGCAGATTAGTTGATTCGCGACCCAATTGGATTTTTATTTTTTAAGCGCATAGTTGCGCCTTGCAGTTCATTAAATGCGTGTTAGGCAAATCGCGGTTTGTCTTTGTATAGGACGGTAGCGGGCGTGGGTAACATTATCGTCAATTTATATTTTTATATTAGTGATTACTTTAACTATTTTATAAGATTTTAGATATGCAGTGTAGTATAATGCAGTACAGAATTGAAGTAGAGAATGCAGTTTCTAAAAGCGTCGTATTGTTCCCTGTTAAAATACCGGACAGCCGCCTGCCTAACACGAATGTAACGTATGGATTTTTAATTGTACTATTCGTCTTCATAAACTAGTCGCCGTGGATGGAAATCGATCTTTTATGTTGCCACAGACTTCATACGTGTTTACATGATTTTTTTTTCATTTCATCCACCATTAAACTTCGAAAAGCGAGTACTTGATGAATACTGAAAATACAAAAATAGGTAGTCATTGCTGGCAAGACTATTGATGGACTAAAGCCATACTGCAACATGGCAATTTTGTTATTTAAAAGAGTGCTGGGAGTTTTTTCTCGCCTGCTTTTTTCTCCCGGTCCACTATAGCCTGAAGGGCGCACAAAGCCGAAGTACGATAACTGAAACATGACTTTCATTAAGAGTATGTACCATATAATGAATAAAACAATTTGAATTTGATGCGCATTTATCCGCCTATTAGTGTAACGTGGATAAGGTCTTAGAATTCCAAACGTAGGTATTTAGCGAGAGGCGCGTCAACAACTGGCTGTAGATTGATGGGAGTGACGCGCGGAGAGGTGTCAATCTGCGCGCCCCACGCCGCGGCGCCGGGGTCGAACTTTGCTCGCATTAATACAATTCTTAAGCTTCACTATGCACACATCAACGCATTCAATTGTATACATAAATGATATTTGTCTTCAGTAAAAAAGCGTTCGTCTCTCCGTTCCTTTGAAATTTATGTGAACTGCGTCACAGATTAAGAATTCGATATGGATTTTTTTACCACATTGCGTATGGAGTATCTTTCTCTGTGAGATTTCGTAATGTAAAACCACCTTTCTAACCAACTAAGAATATAAACATGAATTTAGTTTGAACATGTCGCATTTGAATTCTAAATCGCCTTCGTCGGTTTTAAAGAAACAATACATTTATTGTACAATTCCCGTGACAGTAACAAACTTAGTATTCGGCAAAAAGACGTATAATGTGTTATTTCTTAAACATTTACAAAAGTATTTAAATCAATTCATTTAAAAAACCTACATTTCGTCTGTACAAACACAAGGTTAGGTATTTAGAGGTTACTGGCATATTAACAGTATGATGGCAGCCTAATGAATTTACGTATATGAAACGCAATTATACATAAACAAAACGAATAATTTTAATGAGACCACAAAAATAAACTGAGCGACGGAAATAAAGAGAATCGAATCAAGAAGTTCACTTAGGGAAAATTAAATTAAACTAAGAAATCAATTGAAACATGTGGTGTGGACCAATAAGTGTTAACCGGGGACCGATTCCTTCTGGTGCCCGCCCACTCAAGACGTAACGCGGACGGAATACAAATAGGCACCGCCGTACCACGGATACTCTTTTGTTTGTCGATCGAGACTCGAATTTTAATTGGTAAGTTGAGTGACATTGGCCTTGGATTTCAATCGCACTGACTTTAAGAAACAATAACGTAATGGTGTTGATAAAAGGAAGAGCGGCGGATGACAGCGACGTCTACTTCCGACGTAGAACGCTATTATAATCTCGGCTCATTTGAATGCAGGTGTTGGAGCTGATATGAACGACCGAACGAAATGAATGGTTAAAGCTTATCTTTAGTTAGATTGTTTTTATCAGATGGACAGTACCGTAATAGTCTTGTGTCTTGTCTAGTAAAATTTTATTTCAAAAGATCGTGTCTCAGTGCTTTATGAGTAAACTTTTTTAATGAAACGTGTTAAGAAAAACTTTTTCAATGTAGATAATTAATTGATTGTCAACCTGTACAGTCAAGGACTAATTAAACATCATAATGCCATTTCACTGAGCTTAATACATAAAAGACTGGACTTCAAAGAGTTCTGTCTTACAAAACGTAAATTCCAGCTTTATTCTCTTTGTAGATATAAATTGTCTTAGTTCATTGATATACTCATTTGCTATTGACTGAGTTATTAATACAAAAATAGTACGTTAAAAATCTTAATGGTTGTTAGAATTACCGTTTAATTGGCACGGGACTAGATAAAATGACATAAGCTATATACGAGTATGTACAGTTCCAAATTGAGTATGAATTAATCATATAATAGCTAAATTCTCTATATGTTTTCGCAGTAAATAATATTTATTGGCATTGTGCTCGAGTCAACGGTGTCGTGTCTTTCATTTACACCAGTGAAGGAAATGAAATTAATAATTGATTTAAATTTTTGTATGCGTACCTAGCGCATTTTACCTAGTATTAATAAGCAGTACCTACGCAGTACGCAATATTAGTACGCAGGTATAAATTTAGATGCAATAGTACTGTGAAATAGTTTCTTTTGAATTTATACAACTCAGTTACAATTGGGCATTCGATTGGGCGTAAAACAGATATTTAAAATGTTAATTTCAAGTAAGCTTGCAGATTTAATTGCTTTAATCTTATTCAGATTATAAGGAATATAGGGAATAGATCAATTATATTGCCTGAGATGTATGAACTATACAAGATTTAATTAATATTTTACGGAATGTATAGAAATCATCTGGGATTAAAATCTAAATTCAGATAGTCAAAGTATTGTTTTTCTTGTTAAACAATACTACCACTCCATTTGGGTAGTATTTCTATAAGTTTCTAGCATCAAGATTTATTTTCTTTATAGTATTACTACCTGAAAGTATTAATTTCGTTTCAGATAAGAAAGCTTCTATATTTCAAATAGTTTCGTAGTAGTGGTTGTTGCACTTCTGGAAAATGTTACTGAAATTGAACTTACCAATTTGAAGTATACTATTTCAAATAGCTTTTAGTACGATCTTGCACGTATGGCATTCGGGATTCTGTTTTGTATTTAGGATTTATCAGCAGTGAACATTCTTACTTTGTAAAGGAAAATTTCTATCACAGTTTTTTATTAAAGTAGCAAACGAGCAGCCAGGTTCGTCCAGGACCTAAGAGAATAGGTACAATTAATTACTAATAGAATTAATTGATAGTAAAACTGCATAAACGGTTAATAAGACAATCCGTTCTGTGTTCGTTTTTTTTTAATTTACTATGGTCGGAACGGTTGGATAAGTTCTTATTAGAGATTGACGTTAATTAATATAAAATTATTCATTGTTAAAGTTATTTTCATTATCTATGACACAAATTCGACGATCTAATATCAATAAATTAATGATGAAATGTGCGTGGATGTTTGTGATCTTTGGATTAATATGTTCCCTAATAGCTATGCGTGAATGTGATCGTGTGTGATCGTATTAGTAGAAACATATCGTCGC
The DNA here is from genome assembly GCA_018244895.1 of Myscelus amystis hages. Taxonomy (NCBI): domain Eukaryota; kingdom Metazoa; phylum Arthropoda; class Insecta; order Lepidoptera; family Hesperiidae; genus Myscelus; species Myscelus amystis. The sequence continues at coordinate 7,343 of DWQT01001286.1, forward strand.
TTACATCCTCGTTCACATTATAGTTGATCACCAACAGTTTGCATGTAATATATCAGTGGAAACAACCGGCGACTCCGCTTAAAATTAGCGTAAGACTGCCGCTCGTGACACGCGATTAATATTGACTTCGTCCGGGTTAATGTCAACATAGTCGTTAGTTTCATTCGTTGCAACCGCCGTACGCATATTTATTTGGTTGATTCATTTTGTATTGGTCATTATAATAGACTTTTTTGTTTGTTTTGTATGATTTGTATGATTGGTAAATATTAGTATAAAATCATTAAATTTAAATATTTTTTTACGTCTCTGGCTTATTAGAGCCTAAGAGGTCTTGCTGTAAACGGTGTTTGGATTTGCCAAAATTCTTTGAGGTATGCATGATATCTGCAGTTCTTTGAATAGGCTGCTGATGTTGGCGGCTACTTATGTCGAGGGTAGTGGCATAGGTTAAAGGCGTCTCCGGAGTTGAACATGAGGAATTGCCTCCGACAACCACTGTGTGTAATTAACTCACTGCACTTAACTTTGGGAAATTATTTATCTGTGGAGTATATTTGCATTATCTCTTTTCACGATTTGGGCTTCGAAGATGCCCAGGAGACTTGTACAGGTATTACAACTATATAGTAAAAGGTGTATTATCTTACTTTTAAAAGTATAGAACTGAGTTTACTGAGAGTGGGCATGACAAAACGTAAGTTAGCCCCTTCTTACTCTTAGCTTGAGTTTAAATAATAAAGTAAACGCATAAAATAAAGTGAGTTAATAGAAGACGAAAACATCGATGCAAAAATGGTGGTAAATTTCATTTTCGTATTGAAAAAACTTGCTACTTTCTATAGAGAAAAGTTAGGATTTTCCTTGTCATAAAACGCTCATGGTAAAAGCCACGTCACATAAACCTACTTGTAATCTGCGCTTTCCTCAAAGGAAAGGCCACAGATGGTTACCACAAGGATTTAAATACTTCTTGAGTTCCAATTTTTCTGCCTTTGTTACTTTGAAAAGTAGCAAAGCAACTTGGAAATTTATACCTTGTTTAATAAAACTGTAGAATGTTCTACTCTGTTCCAATGTAGTTCTGTAATTTTTGGTCAATTTACCGGAGCTAGTATAGTATAGCTAATCCGAAGCTATATAGTATAGCTAATCCGAATGTATTTTATTTTATAATACTAAATTACATTATAAAATGATGCATTATAACGTAACGTAACGTACTTAATGTTTTTATGCTATGTTCGTAATATGCGTTTGAAAGCGTTGGTACTGGGATTTTTTCTTATTGAACGTTATGACTTTTCTTCCATACATGAATGGTCGTTTTCGAGACAATTCTCATATAGTCGTTAACAATTCGTTTTTAACAGTTGGAGTAGGTAAGTGTATACATAACTTCACATATTTTTTTATCTTAGAAATGTAGTTTACAACATAACCTCAGTGTTGTAGGTTTCTAGAACACAAAAATAACAATATTACACTAGTATCATTAATTTTTAGCTTATGACTAACTAAACCTTTTTATTTTGTTCTAAAAAATACCCCCTGATTAAGCATTAAAAAAATGATCTAGAATACTTCAGTAATACGGGCCTACAATTAATACTCGTAAATGTCGTTTCACTAAGATTTTTATCAACCTAAGGAAATGGGTACCTATTACAACGAGTAAATTTGAAAAAAGCAAACGTTTTATTTACGTTTTCCTGATTACTTCTAGGTTAATTTAGTTGTAAACCTTGATTTAGCACTTTAATATTTATTGGGAAAATGCAGGAAAAGCCGGAAGGAAATGTATTTTTCTTCGACATCCGTCGTAAAGATGCTGCATGAACCCTAAGTATTTTTAGCCATTTTAAAATTAAAGGTTAATTAAGTCAACACAATTATGTATCGAATGTCAAAGTTTTGATAAATATTCTTACGTACGGTTTTTTAAACATTCTTTCTTTAGATTAAAACTATGATATTAACTTAATTTAAATCAATTAAAATACGAGTATTTTGTGTTAGAAAAAGCAATCTAAAAGTTGTGCGACTTAATTTAGCTTTGCAGCACATGTAATACGCGAACGTTTTTTTAATTTCCGCCAGAAAACACTGAATTTCATTCTACTAAAAGTAACACCTCAAAAGTCCCTTTATGCAGTGTCCCACATACCGAAATGTTCCCGTTTTATTACCTCTTAAGAACACGCAGTAAGAAAAATGGGGCTTACAAAAATAATGATAAAAAGGCAGTTTCTTAAAGTGATTTCAAGGACCGAAAGATAAGCCCAGCTATTTCATTCTGTAAATAAAATTCTGAGCACACTTCGCTTAATAGTTCTTTCTTAAGATTTTTATGACCACTATTTATATAGAAAACATGCAAGTTTTAGTTTGTAAAATTTTAATCCCTTTAATCGCGATTTACCTTATAACCACCGTTGGTGAAAATATGAAAAATAATATAATAGCACAGTGTGAATTGAATGTCTTTAGATATTTAGTATATTTTACTTACACTGTGCAATGACATTGAAACATAGTTAAGACATACATACGTCGTTAGAGTGTATATAAGGTATTGAAACTAATCATTATACTTGTTTTACTATTGCAATTACTTAGGTGATAGATGTACATATTTGCTTGGCAAGAACCATTGTAGAGATATCTAAAAATGTTGAGACATCTAGATATTTAGAAATTAGGCATATCTGTATGTAATTCAAGCAATGTATCTAAATCTGTGTTTGGATAGCTACATTGACTTGGAAGCTCATATAACACGTCATAGTTTTAACTTTGGCTTCCCGGTTTTCCATTTATATTATACATTATACAAACTTCTCCGTGGTTATTTTGCGACCAATACGGATTACCTAAAGCAAAATCTTACTATAACAGTAACCTTTATAAGTAAACATTCAATATGGATAAATGGATTTGCATACAATTAAACTGACGCATACAAATGGACGAATAAAAACACTTGAATGAACAATCCAAGTAATGCTTCTTACAAACTCTCTTATTAATTTTTATTTGTATCTGAATAATATCACTGCAGAATTGTATATTGTATGCAAAATGTTCGTCACGAGCGAGTCGGCTCTGAGGACGTAAAATGAAACTGAGTGATATTGCTAAAGTTTTAACTAAAGTTAAATTTATCGCTGAGCCGTAGGATTGTACTGACGGTGCAAACTCTGCTCTGAGGTTAGTTTGATACGTATACTTTTCTTTTGTAATTTATATTTATAAATTTTAACATCCCTTCTTTCAGTTCTCTTGTAAGTGATTTTTATTTTCAGTTTAATATTTAAAGAAGTATGTATGAGTACATAGTTTCTTCCAACAAAAATGCCTAATCTTTTCTATATTGCTATGTACTATTTGTTATTGTCTACTTGTTACTGCAATTCAATATGTTAAGTGATTTAAGTCTATTATACAAGCTGTTAATCTGTAAATGTAATAGTGAAATCACGAGGAATAAAAATTGTGCACGAAATGTTGAAAAAAAAATAAAAAACATACTTGGTTTTACGCGTACGTCAAAGACAATAGTTTTGAAATATCGTACGTCAAAGACAATAGTTTTATCTTATAGCTTTATTATACGTACATATTTTCGCTTATAACGCAAAAAGTTAAGGAATATTTATTTAATACGTTGTTATCGATGTAGTGTTGTGTTGTATTTATATTTGTAACAAAATAGACACTGCAAAAAGTCTTCTGTATTGGCTCTAATGACACTAAAATAGATCAAGTATCGACACTGTACAGGAGCAATAACAATAAAATGGATGAAGACGGATCGAACAGGCCCATATTGGTTGGCCTGCGTCACAGCTAATATAAACCAATTGAGTCTCGTATCCTGGATGCAGTTAGGGCAGCGTCATACTACGGTAGTCACGTGCGCTGTTATATCGGAATGATAGATAAAGAAAATAAGTAGCGATAAAACCGATATTATACCGATTGGTTTCCTTTCAATATTCGTATTTGATGTGATTTTTACTAATTTTAAGCAAATGGTTTATGTACCGACGAAAGTATTTGATATTAATCAAAGCAATTCACAAATAATAAGGAAAAGAAACCCAATCGGATTATTAAAGGATACTCTATATCTTTTTGCATTCCAGTAACAATTTAACGTAATGGTTAGTCATTTCAGACCGCTTTCAAATTGGGCCCCCACCGACACGTTTTCAAATAAATATTCTAAAATGTCTTTACGCTTGCACGTAACAGTACCTAAAAATCGTATCATAAACATTCTGCCTCCGAGCTTTTCATACCTTAATGTACTGAGTACGTTACATTGTTCTGTATAGAAACCATAAGTAATTCTTTATTATCAGCAATGTTCTTCGCTTGATTTGACTAGTGTATTGCTGCCCTAACACATGCATGGCAACGCTTGAGACTATTGTGAGGGGCCCGGGAATTGAGTTACATTAGGTTCAATAAATGTTTTGCCGCCGTTCAAATTGTATTGGTGCTTGCGAGCAAAGTTCATTGCTTTGGTTAAAATACGTTACTCTCCGATGTACATAATATATTACATTGAATTAATATTATGTTTAAATCTAGTTTTTCAATAAAATTATCGTTTATAACATCTAAGTATTGTTTACTATCGTTTTCTTTAATTGCACTGACATGGTTTAGTTGGTTGTTTAATATTATCGCTCTATTTCTATTATTCCCCCACAATGGGCTTGTAGCCGTGGAGTTTATTGCACCAAGTTACTCCTGTTCCACTCGTTGGAGATACATACGCTAATGGTCTCGTTTTTCATATTTCAAATTACTATTACCAACACTAATAACAATATAGAGCCCATCCATAATATGTAATATTATTTACAAGCGAATTTTATTAATGCATCTTAAATACTATTATATACAATTGTAGGTATTTCTACATTCAGTACAATGACGTGTATTAAATTGAAATACCCTTATAAACATGTGAGGCTCATAAATTATTTATTACAGCGCTCCAATTGTTTTGGAACGTTTTTATTAGCCCAGTTGATTAGAATCGAATCGGTAACTACGTATATATACCTCATGATTAATAAGATGCCATTTAATTTTGCAAGATGTTAAACCACATTATTTAATATCACTTGATTACACATAACACATTATTTAATATGACAATTATAAATCACATTATTTATTAGCAAGTATTAATGTAAACTGGTAATAACATTTTTAATAGAAATAATGTATACATTTTCAAATTTATTTGTTCTCAACCTTTATTATATGTATATAAGTGTATTTGTATATATATATAATAGATTTCAGTTTATGTTATATGTAATTAATTTAAATGTTTATACATTACATATAGACCTAATAACAATAACAGTTTTCGTGTGGAGTTCCATAATAAATTATTCTAAACGCGCTTTCGACTGCCATTGTACTCGTACGTATTAAACAGAGCGAAGGCGTTGATTTAAGTGATACTCAAAATCGTGGCCTTGACCCTACTCATGCTGAGAGCAAACCCGTGTCCAATCGCGGAACGATAAAATGGATTCATGGTGGCGATCAAATAATACTTATTATTAATTCTACAGCATAGAAACAATCTATTATGTAGAACGGGACATATACATATGTATATGTACATAAGTTGTATACAGTTCGCTCGGGTCACTACCACCGCTGCTTACTACTTATAAGCTATTCAAATGCATAATTTTTGTTTGGTTCTTAGACGTGTGGATACCGCTCCATATGACGAACATCTCAGCATTTAGGCACAGCAACGCGCAGTGAAGTAACCTTGGAGTCCTGAAAATGTCGAGCTCGTTCAGAATTTAATCAGATGGCCACTCTGCCTGTAATGAAAGTTTATAACTTTTTTTTTTATATAACTCATGTAAATATATCCAGTCAATACTTCTGGTGATCTGACAAGACATTTACCTGGATCGTAATTTATGAGTGGCGTTGTGCAAAGACGAAATGCTCTTTGCATTTTTGGGGTGCTGTCCGTCCAGCGATGGGCATGTTTTATTCATAAGTTGTATATAACCGTATAAAATTAACATTAACTTTTAAGAAAAGTAGCGTGAATTCCAAAAAAAAGGAAACTAAACGTATTTTTGAGAGACATGTTGTTGCAAGTAACCAATGGTCATTGTAATTTGTGTTTACATGTTGTTTTATTATTGTATAGTAACACAGAAAGATACTAACTAGTAAAGCGCCTTTGTATTAGTAATAGCGATATATTTAATAAGTAATAAATAATGCAATGTATAAGCAGGTATCATTAGTATGGCAATATTTTATTAGCAGATGTATGTATTTATACGTTTTTGCGTATCGGCTGGGCACGACTCCCCTAATGGCCAGTGCTTGTAGGATTAATGTTATCATCACTTCTATAAATAGCAAATTAGTAATGGTTTCTACCTATTAATAAATCAATGGAATGCTATGAAGAAGTACATACTTGAGAACGTCGAGGTTTCATTATTAGTTACTTGACTGATTTTACTTGCATGGAGCAATATTTAAAAAAAAATGACTAATTGATACAGATTTCTTCGAACCAGGTATTCATTAATTTACTGGCAGTCTTTACTGTATTGGTTCTGTATTTAATCATCAAAATATACTTTTTGCTTCCAATTCACTTGTATAATTTACCAAGATAAATTTATGTTTTCCATTTAACATAAGTTCATATAAATTGAATCGATACAATAATATAATATTACTACTCTTGATAAGAACAAAAATATTTTTTATTCTATGTAATTATCTTGCATTATGCACCAAAGATAATTAGCAAAATGAAAATTTCAAAGACGATGGAAGCTAAAAAAATGGTTGTTATAAAGGACTACGAAAACTCAATCTAAACACCGCGAAAAAAATGGAGCGTCGTTTATTGTTTGACAAACATGTCAACTAAAAGTCCCGACCATTTTTTGTGCCTTTTTAGTTAATTATACGATCATGAGCCGCAAAATCGCCGGGCGGCGGTTATGAATACATATTGAAACAGTTTGTCGTCCGCCATGATTGATAGCGTGGTAATTAATTTCGCCCGTGATAAGTTGACAGCCGGGACGATCCAGCGTGGCGCTTGATTACGTACTCTCACGTAATGAAGCCGCTAGTGGTGTATTTGAAAATACGCCAGCAGAAATAGAAGAATTAAATGGAATGTTTTCAAGGCAATATATATTGCTTGTAATTTATTGATGAGCGTTTAAACTTTTAAATAACCTTAAGTGTCTCTTAAACACATTGTATATGTATTAGGTCTTGCTTTATGTTTAGTTTAGTTTCGCGTGGCCCTGATTTATATACTTAAAAATTATAAAATCTTTCACTGCATCTCCAATTGATAATTCAATTAGGGAGTTAGATATTATGTGTATCGCTGTATAAATTTATGAAAAATTTCTCGTAGCTCTCTCGTAGTACTCATACTCGTACAATAATGTTACTATCTGAAGATTTAGGAAAAACTTAGAAGCTCAAGCTTCAAGTGTTAAGAAGCTAAATTAACCCTTAAACTATATACCGTCAGCTCAATATTCAAATGAAACTCTTGCAAAACAAAGTTCATCGTGTTCTGCTACTACTGTAAGACGCTTGCTCAAAGTCCAAGGCAGTTTTTCTTACTTATATTAAAGGACTAAATTAAATTTAGGTCCATGATTGATAGCGTACGAAGTAATTAATTTTACCCGTAACAAGTTAAAATCCTGGCACGGCCAGAGCATTTTGATGCGCCCCTCCACGTATATCGAATAATATATATTGCTTATATGTAATGTTATGGATAAAAATGATTCGCACGATTGAATTGAAATTAAAGTAATTAGCAATTTTATGAGAATATAACAAGCTGTTAGTGAAACAAACAAATTACATCGTCTCTATCCACACTTTCTCTTCATCCGATAAACATTGGTCTACATAACACGTGCATGAAGATAAATTGATAAAAACTACCTCCCCGTACCGATCCAGTCTCCATAAAGGCGAAGTGACACAAATATCAGCTCGCAATTCGCTCACGATCACACGACACAGCTTTATTTTGTATTCGTGTTCGCACTCGATTCGCATTGCACATGTGTCGCATTCCGCCTCACATCCTGCACGAACTGGGGGACATAGGAAGCGCTTCCCGTATTACATCTGATTGAGACGTCAGTACAAATACCTCGTATTTATGACTTGATGGTATGCGTTTCATTTCGAATTTTAAATAGTTCCCGATCTAGAAACGAAATTGGAAATATAGTTGTGCTCGCTAATTAGGTTTCGCTTGCAGAAGCACCGACCATTTTCTATGGATGTTCCTGTCTCGAATATGGCCATGGTACCTCCTGTTCTTTCCGTTGCGGGCGGCTAGAGTGGGAATTCTTACCGTCCAGCCAGCAATCCCAAGAACGACGCTGTGTGTCACCGTATACCATAGTATGCAGAGGAGGCCAAGGAGACACTCGGGGCCCTTAGAAGAGCCGGAACAGGCCGTTGCACTTGAGGACACTGGCGTCTTACGTTTTGTGATCCCGTAGTCTTCCAGTAGCACTGAAGTAGGCCAGCGAGAAGGGATGAATAGGAAGAATATAATAATGACATACCTATAGTCCAGTGTCTCCCGAATCATTGCGGTACCTTTTCTAGGTTTCCCTTCTGTCAATAAGCGAATAATTCTTTAGTACCCCTCCGTATATATTGAAGTAAAGCAATTATAAATGCTGTCGTCGCCCACCTAATAAATACATTATATTGTCCATTCTGTCACGCTTCGTATTCGTGAGATATGCATTTGAAACAGCTAAGTGGTTAGAATAACATTGAGAGCAATTTATCGAACAGGAATCGTATTATAAATCTACCGTTCGTAAATATGTACAATATTTACGTGCATACCTTTTGATGTGTAGACTGATTTCTAACGTTTTTATTAGAAACAACCGTATTGATGTTGTGGCGTAATTTTTTATGATATTGCATTAGGCAAGTTTTATTTATCGATAAACATTTTAAACTATAGCTTAGTTCTTGGTGCAGTAAAACAAACTATTGGGTTATAATGAAATGTGTATACTAGGTGTTGAATTTCTTTTTGATTTGATTTAGAAAAATAGTGTTTTGTCAAACTATCACGTCAGGTCCCTAGCGAGCTGTAACATATACAAAAAAAATTTCACGTTCATACTCTATGATTAAGAGAAATATATAAGATGGATTTGTGGCACGGTCCTATTAATTATAGCGTACTGAAGGTCTTCGGGATCTAAACTCGTTTACACATAATTCGCCCTTGCAATCGGCAGGGGCTTCGAAACTATTCCCGGATTAACATCCGACCGGCAGATAGTTCGCCACTCGTCGCATTCAAACTTTTGCGACAGAGACAAAAAGCGGGACGGAGTGCTTCGTTGCTTGGAATTGTGAGTTAACTAATGTACGAGCTTTTTATATACGTGAGTCCGAAATTATGATTTATGGTTTTAAAGATATAGAAAACTGTCAAGCTAGCCCTGTGAGAATATTCCATTGCAAAATGTAGGACTATTTACACGATATAAAGGCATGTGATTGAATATCGTGAGAAATTGTTAGCGGTATGTCTCTAACCCCCCATGCCATATTTATAAAACTCGCTTTGTAAGCAGATGACAGCGGGCCGATATTGACACATGCGATAAGCTGTTGCGTGTGCTTATTATTGGACCAAAGCCATACTGAAACATGACACATATCTCCCTCTTTTTTCTCCCGGGCTACCTACGACTAAGGGCGCACAAAACCGATGAAAGAGAGCGATGGGAATATAATGACGTTCATTAATTGTATTTTAACTGTATCGCGAAGACAACAATATGAATTTACTCGTAAATAATAATTATAAGTTTTATTTAACCTACGTAATGGTACGTTCAGACTACGACAGAAATTGTGACATAAGTGTCAGACATTAATGTCTGTACTTTTTGCACTTCTACGGAATTTTCCACATAAAACTCATTTTATGCATTAAAACGCGATGCAGTGTATATGCAAAATGTTAAACGTGACG
>DWQT01001287.1:0-17429 GCA_018244895.1 Myscelus amystis hages
CGTACAATAGATTACGATGCGATGTGACTGCGCTTCGCAATTTGAACACGAGCAGCGCACCACCGACGCGAATTTGCATCAAAATTAAACACAATTATCACGCGAGAAATCTTCTTTATTACACAGTATAAAACAAAGTCGCTTTCGCTTCCTGTCCCTATGTATGCGGAGATCTTTAAAACTACGCGAAGGATGTTGATGCAGTTTTTATTAATAGGTAGAGTGTTTCAAGAGGAAGGTTTACATCTGTAAGTAGCTTTTGTCCGCGGCTTCGCACGCCTGGCAATTCAGAATCACTTTATGGAAAAGGTAAAAATGTAGTATATGAATTTAGATATTCCAAAGATAGCAGGATATTTTCGCGGTACAGGGAAAGGGGAATCGTTTTACTCCGAATTAAACGCGTGCGAAGCCGCTGGCAAAAGCTAGTCGAATATAAACGATGAAGCGAACGATAAAACAATCAGAACAGGAAATGACATCAAAGAACACAATTACAACACACGCAAAACAAAGAATAATAAACACACAAAATTCACTCAGAAAGAGTGATGTATGAGAGAGACAAATGTAAACAGAGCTCTACATAAAGTGCAATGCGTGTAAATAAATTAACAAAAATTTGCAAACGCAAATTGTAGGCACTTTTATACCGAACATCAACGGAACACAAAAGATGGTTCCAAATCGACATCGTGATGCGAAATGTTTGAAACAAAATGAATATCTAGAATTCCCTTCTAGCGCAATACCACTTACCGCTCGTTCCCACTTGTCGGGTGTCGGATCCGTATTTTAATCGGCGGTTCTAGTGGCAGAAAATTTTATATGAAGCTGTTCACACTTGTCGGGAACCGATTTTGTGTCGGCGCCGACAATAAATGTCGGCTGTTTTGCGAGCCATCTACGCCCGGAACAAAATCGTGTCGGCTCTCGCTCGCCTTTGAAGACGCATAGCGCTGTTCACATTTGTCGGCTGTCGGGGCCGATTCCCCTCGTGAGTACATCGTTGCGATTGGAAACCAATATAAACAAATAAAAATTGTCACTAGCTGTCACTGATTGTCACTTCACTGCTGTCACTAGCCGCGGCCGACACCCCCCATTATTATCCGTAGTGTGAACAGACTCGCCGACCTCCGATTAAAAATCGGTTTCGACACCCGACAAGTGGGAACGAGCTAAGAAGTATAACTTCTATAAGAAGTATAACTAAGAGGTATAACTTCTGTAAGAAGTTATACTTCTTTGGTGTAACCATCCAAAAATAACAAACAATCACACAAAGCATGCATACATACATAATATATGTACATATATAGCATGCAAAATAATGGTCGATGTAGACCAGAACCTTCATATCACGAGAGGCGATTCGTGTCCCAACACAGTGGGATAAAAAAAGAGTGGTATTAAAAATTTTTATTTTCCCTTATAATACTTGTAAAATATTCAAGGCGAACAGGAATAAAAGTGACATAAAAACAGGCGCGCCAATTATGGCAGGGATGACAATGACAATGACAACGGTGATGGGCTGACAAAAATACACGCGTCCCGTTCTAACGCCCCCCAATCTTGTATAGCTATCGCCGCCGCGCGCCGCGTGTTCGGACTACTAATAAATTAGACACTAATAAAGTATTATTTCTGTTAAATGATCAATAAATAAATATCTATCACCGCCATAAATACGATCGAATAGATAGAATATAAACGCCAATACTTATATTTTTTATTTATTCACACTGATTAGCAACTAACTTCAGACTTAATGTTTCGAGACTGCATCCGCTGCAACTTCATACTGTGTCTTTTAAAGATGACGAATCTTAAAATTTCACTTTCATCATTTTTTCATAACGCATCTAAAGATGTATAATTTGAATAAATAAATGTCACTAGCTATAACGGCCAAGGAATACGAAGTAAAGATCCGTATCCTATAATATTTTCTGAGGTGTGTGAAGTCAATCCACTCTTCGCCAGCGTGGTTGTTCGCCTAAAGCCCCAGCTTGACTTCAGCAGTGAAAAAATAAAAATATTTCCTCACTCTCTCTCTCACTCTCGCTCCTTTAATATTTTTACACGCGATAGCTCAATAATAAGTGTTCAATTTTTAACGCCACAGCACTAAAACCAAAAAAATATGATAAAATCTCACAAGTTAATAAACTTTTATTTGTTTAAATTTGCTTGTGTGTTGATAGATTTAGACCAAATGTTGGAAGTTATTTTGAACAGATACCGTAATCCGATTAGTTTAAAATTTAAAACTTACGTACGTATACTATCTAATAACAATACTGTATGGCAACTTGAACCTCATGCTGCTTGGAACGCATAGACTCAACATTTCTCCGTAGGTTACAGCTTTTTTATCGTGTTTGGGCTCGTTAAATTTGTCTATGATGTCTAGGTGGTATCTTGAGTCTGATCGTGGTATCCAACGGTGTTTTAAAAACCTTATTTAATATAATAGATATACATACCTACATACATATGGCTGTGCCTATTTTTTATTAATAGACAGACAGAGTACTTCCTAGTTGCTACCTAATATTTAATTTTGTAGCGTATACAATTGTGTTTCGCGGAGGACGAAATACAATACGAATAGACATTGAAATTTACCGATATCGCTAAGCGTGTGATATCCTTGACCTTTACTTTAAGAAAACAAGTCGAACGGATTTCATAATAATGATAGTAGACGGGTATTATAATAAAAACTGCAGACACATTATGTCATCGTGTTACGTAGCGTGTTTGTTTACAACTGCATCAGAATGCAACATTGTTGTCTTTAGCTACCAGGACCGCATAAAATGTCGGAGATTGTATCACTATGCAATGAACACTTGGAGATCCTCTACGAAATAATAAACAGATACCACAACACCAATGCATGCATCGAAACGGTCATAACTTAATGATATCGGAGTTTTATAAACAATGCAACGTTCAACGCCAAACGGCGGTGTCAGTCGTTCAATTATTGTTTCTTGTTGTTAAACATATTCTCTATAGTTTCTGTACTTCATGCGCTAAATAGTCAGTTTTACACTGTAGAGAGTCTCAAATCTGCGATGCTTACAGTAGCACTAATCAAGCTTCTAGCACAAGAACACTTAAGTAAAGTAAAATTTTAAATTAGTAATTCATATTAAAAATAATTACAGAATGGCTATGTGTAGTTCAGTTTTTTTTTAGTTATTTGCATCAAGACAAGAAATGTTTTAAAAGAGAAATAAGTTTTTTTTGTGTCCAAACCATTTCTTATATGTGTGTTCACTTCCGTCAGGGACAGCTGAATGAAGAATGGTTTCGTTGTTTTCCAGAAATCTCCGGACGTAGCAAGAAATTATGAATAATTTATATCTATTCAAAAAGAAAGTTTAACCATCTTTTGGACGTGGTTCAAAGAACAATTTACTATTGCTTATTTAGATCCAAGATTTACTTACAAGCAGTATTGGCCTTGGAATGCATTCGGTAACAAAATATTTTAGTTTTAGTGCATTCCATGCACTGCACCGTAAAAATCATATTGTAAAAAGTAGTATACGTATCAAATAGTTTCATTAAGCTGGTAAATGTAAGCTACCAAAATTATTTGAAGAACTTCGATAGAAATTCAACGGAATAGGTGAAATTAATAACGGACTAACAGTACGCAGTGTTCTTTTGTAAACGTGCTTGAAACTGCACTCCGCGCACCAGCTTGCTGCTGCGAAATGTGCACTTTTTAGCGCACAAATTACTAGGAATGTATAAAACACTGGATATGGAACAGAATGACGTTAGCTATAGTGGAAACGATTTGCTGTAAACTTCACTTCAGTTTGTTCAGATGCCGGATGCCTTGCCAACGGCAAAATACATGCATAAAACGCCCACCGGAAGCAGATGGGCGGGACATAGAATAGGTCGAAATAGCACTATATTTCTATGCTAACCCCCCACCGCATCCAAGGAGGATGTCAAAATGTAACATCAGCATAAGAGTCATTAGAATCACGTCGTTCAGCACAATTTAAAAAAGGAACATAATGCCAAGGAAAATGTCTTTTCAATGCTTTATCAGGTTTCTGATTACAGCAACGACATCGTGCAACCAACATGGAGGTGTGTTTTCACAAATCACGGCCGTGCTTGTGTATTGATATAGAAATGAATATAGCATAATATCTTTCAGGAAGATCAATCTTATTACGGCAGCGAGCAGTTCATGTTTTACATGGAATTGAACCTTTCATTTCATTTTTGTTGTTTATTCGTAAAATGATTGTGGTTTAAAAATAATGTCCATGGCACAATAAAGCTGTATTAAGTTGCTGTTAAAGTAATAGTTACTCTTAGTTGTAATTGATATGCTAGCAGATGAAGTTTATGTTATGTTAAAGTTTATGTTAAATTTTCTTAAAGGAACTCATAAATACTTGTATTTTTTTACTATCTATACGTTTTAGTCACCATAACAGGGCATGCGCGAAAATCTAGGCAGACAAGTAAAACATATATATTCTCGTATTGGTTGTTAGTGTGCAATATGCACTGTTTGCACGCTAGGCAATGCGACGTTGCAATTTGCAAGGTACGAGTTCACCTTATAGAAGCCAATAGTGCATAAAATTGCAACCGGATTACTAGGATAGCAGAACTTCGTAGAGGTTAAAACTGTGTGACACGTACAGCTATATTCCTGTGAGATGCAAATGCAGTGAGCTGCGCATAAACGACTTGGTTTGACATTTGTTCAGTGATAACGATGGACGCGAAATAACAAATTGTTTCACAAATCAGTAATATATTTTTTAGTGTTTCGTAAGCGAAAAAATCTTATAATTTCGTCTAATAACAGGTATGAAGTGAAAAATTAATTACTATTTTAAAACAAAGTGCTTAAATCGAAGTAATGCGAAAGATTCTCGGCATTATTTTAACTCTTGATAGGTCGTTGGTGATAACTTAATCGCTTGTTATATATCATTTGTATAATTCTCCAGTGGTTTTGTCAAGAGTTTTAAAGAATACTATTCACCCACAAAGATAGATGCAATGTTCCATGTGTCTCGAATATTCGTGTAAAATCGCCTCGGTCAGACATTCGCACGCAATTTGAAATTGTAATTACGTAGTTTCAGACGGGAAGTAAAGGAATACTGTGTTTACAAAGTTCACGGAGATATGAAATAGAAAACTAGCCATAGTTTGCAGGCGCGTTGCATTCGCCACAGGTATGTTTCCATCAAATTTTTCCAAGTAGATGTTATTTACCTTGTTTATTTATTGTATACAGTGTAATCCTTCATCGCAAAGCTTGAAATGATTAAGTTACTCGTAATGCATTATTACAGTAACATTCGAAATTTAAAGAAACTTTGTATTTGATAATCTCAAATATAATTGACTGTGGAATTGTGAATATGTAGATGCCTCACTAAAATATGTCTATATAGGTACATGGAATACGTGAAATTATAGGGATTTCCTCCGGGTATAATATTTGTTTAGTACGTGTGCGTGACAAGATAGATATAATGACCACTATCATTAGCCTCAATGCCTCGCAATCGATGACGTACTTTCTTGGGAAAATATGTACTCGTATTTAGCTTCTAAAGCAGAATATGTACATCGCGGGAAAAAATTAAAACCTGTTTGGATGCACATTGTGATAAAACACCGTGGCGTCATTAACATCAACTGTTTTATTCTGAACATGTTTGTAATTTTTTTTTTTTTATTATTCCATCACATCAGCTTCTTAATGGGGTAGGCAGAGAGCATTGATGCCAAACAGTACAGTAAGACTTTATATTGTTACACGACTTTTTTCTAAGGAACGTTCATTATATTTAGGGAGAACAGAGGCAACTAGCTTAAAGGTTTAAAAAGGTTACGTGCATACGTTGCTATTTCCATTTCTATGTACCGGCATAGAATGTACTGCGATGAGATTGATTACAGGCACATGAGATGCTTTTCAAGGCAGTAATGCATCTATGAGCAGTCTGGAAACGACCACGGAAGCGGAAATCTGTTTAAAAAAAGGTAGCAATTCCTTTTAAATCGACTAGTTATCCGGTCTGGAAGACAAGGGACAAGTGAACTTAAATACCTAACATTGGTCGTACAGTCGGTAGCGGTTTTTGAAAGCAAGGTGAAAATAAAACGAAATCGATAGCAGCTGTCTGGGGAGCTCTACCCTTCCGCTAAGTACATTACTCCCTCCCTGGATTCATTGGGGCGCAAAACCTTTGTATCGGCCCTTTGCGAGTTAATCTAGTATTTATTTAGATTCAGACCAATATTACAGAATATACCAAACTAACATTAAGTTTTTTAAGGCTATCAATTTATGTCAGACAATGACAGCAGACAGAAAATCAGCATTCAATAAGTATGAAGAACGGTATAGGTACATATAGTGTTAAAACTTCATCTGTAGACAGAAAGAATCCAAATAAATAAAGATAAATTAAAATAAAACTTTGAAATTGCTGGGAATTTGTAAACCAGCTAACAAGTTTATAGACTCCCTAAAATATCAATGTAAAAATGAAATATGCAAATAGATTACACTGTTATGATTATAATATCGCACTACATAGAGTCATTAAATCATGTGAAATCATGTGAAACTTTCAAAATTGTTTTGAAAAAAATATATTAAAATTAAATATCAAATAAAAGTTATGGATACATTTACTTTAATTAATAAAATCTGACGTCATACCTACTAATAAGCAGCTGAATTGTATTGATGTTTATGAAATCAGTTTACAATTCCCTAAACTCCCTGATATGCACACACAACAACATTCCCATCGTTCCAGACGATCAGGGACACGTACGTTCCTGCTCAGTCCCCCAGTCTTACGCCGGATGTCCCCGGAACATGCAACTGTAGGTGCAAACAGTGAAAGTATTTTGAAATTAAAATCTTCAAGCATCCTGGTTGCAATGTAAGTTCCAACGAATGAGTTCTAAATAATATCAGTTGATAAAGAGTGTATTAAATCGCGGTAGAGCCTGGTTAACGTTTGAAATAACTATTGAAGCTCGTGTCGCAAATCACCCTGTGTGTCGATATTATGTACCTATACTATGATTTATTAAGTGTGTTGTAAAATCTATGGCATCAGTTTTTAACAAAATACTTCAGTTTCCTTGTGAAATTGTTAATTGAAACTATTTCCTACATACATACATGAAATTCAGGCAAATACGCGAAATGAATTGAATTTACATTGAAATATGCTTCATGGGTTGCATATGCTTCTTATTTTAAGTACCATATTTCTTTCTTGAAAAAGTTTTTTTATTTCGGAGTATTCTTGCATACGTAAATAGTATGCTAACTTTTAGAATGCTCATTAGCATGCTTTTTAGTATATCTATTACTTTAATTTCTCGTTGTTGCGAAAGTGTCTACGAGCTACGGCGTGGCCCTAGAAATCGCTGGATTAGTTCGATCCATTAGCAATTACGAATCCTACCAATATATAATTGCAAATATTGCTAATATTCAATTTCATAGAGGCGCCTTTAGGTTTTTATCATGTCATGACAAAATAACATGAATGACAAAATCGACAACCCCGCAGTGACATACATAAATAGGGCAAGTAAATTATTAATGACGTTTGTATCAGCGGATTTATGACAGTTTTAGGAATCAATTATACTGTGTTATGCAGATATGGACATAATTTCTCACAACAATAGGAAAAGGTATCATTTTTATTCTTAACACAATTACGTTGCACACCGGTTCCCACGACAGATCAGGAAACAATTGATTTGTTACTCTTTATTTACGGCTCATTGACTATTTCCTAAGTGTCTGAGTTGTACGCTAAGCGTTTTATTCTTCCACTACTACAAGTGTCTACATAGTGAGAAGGTTTTAGGTTATAGTCTACCGCGCTTCATCGACCGTTCATCGCGTTGATTACTGCGTATTCCATTGCCTGAGGGAATTGATTGATACAGTTTAGAAGGCTTTTTATTGCGAAGAAAGTATTGGTCAAGCATACATCAGTCACAAGTCAATTTATTTAATGACTGTTACTCAGTTAATATTAAGTTGTAAAAGAGTAATATAAGTTCTCAGTGTAGATGAAATTGACAAGATAGACAACCTCATATAGAATAAGAAGTAAGCATGTGACTAATCCAAAATTATTGAGACATGGAATTATGACTAATCTATATTTAAAGAGTGGACATATGACTATGACTAATTCATAATTAATTCTAATCCATCTAAATTCTAGCAGGAAGCATTTTTAGGACCATTAGGAAAATGCTAAATTCCTCAATAACATTTTATGACATACGTGACTATAATGATAATTTGACCAACCACGTAGAGTCCTTAGTCTTATAAGGAAACAATACATCTCGCAAACTTAGCTACCAAAAACCATGGCCACAGCCATAAATGGTCACGACCTTGAACCCTAAGGACATTTTGTGTACTACGTTCAATTCAATGTTGAATAATTTTGTATATTGTAAGTCATTTTGCAAGTTAGGTCATACCCGTTACCAATTAACATTTACATGTAAAAAACAGCGCACATTACAGAAAATGTCATTTCTAGTTTTTACTACAGTGTGTTCATTTATAAACGATGTCGTACTTTTGAAAGATACTTTGGAATCACTAATTAGCTAATATATCCAACAGTGATTTGGATTTCATTTATTTTCGTGTGTTCTATATAAACATTTCAATCAAACACGCGTTATTGTTACAGTTAATATAAATGCCATGGGTTTTTTCAGCAAAACAAATACGACGTGGGCAGTGGCGAGCAGTTCGACGACCTCGTGGGCCTGATCGAGCACTTCCGCTCGTATCCGATGATAGAGACCTCTGGCGACGTGCTGCGGCTGCTGCAGCCGGTCAGCGGCACCCGCGTCCGGGCCCACGACATTGATCAAAAAGTACAGGTGAAACGTTTGCTTCGTCGATAATTTAAGAAACTTTATAAACTTCGAGAACATTCTCGTGATTTTTGGTTCTCTCTCATACTTTACTTTATAGGCATTCACCTATTATAGAATTTATTATTTCTAAGATATCGCCTCCTGAAAATTAGTGGGATTTTCGTACAGTGGGATTTTGGATTTTTAGTATAATAATAATAATGCAATACATGCTTTTATATTGTCTAGAATATAAATGTTTCTGTATACAACAAGTAGACGTGCAGTTAAGTTTAGAACGATGCTTTTGAAGGATGTTGAGTGCGGAACGATGACGTGAAAATATAATTTTACAGCATTACATTACATTAGGAAAATATCTCATTGTTTTAATTTTAGAGTTTTTATCGTTCCCTGTTTAGTGGCCAGCTTGACAACTTTTAAGGGAAGCAATAGTTATGTTTTCATAATTGTTGGTGTTCGAAATGTATGTACATATATATGTATGTGTTTTCATTGTATCTGTCATGCGTAGTTTAATGGTCTCCTCAATAAAGTATCATTTACATTTTGCTAACAGAGTATTGTGCGGAAACTTAGATGTGCTTATTTCAAAAACTTCCTGATGATTTTTCCGTTCTTTGTGCTATATTTCAAGACAATGGACACAGAAGTGTTGTAAGTACAAAGTGTTAATAAAAAAAATAATAACTATTTCTAACCATTATTGACTTAATTTACGTTCTCTATTTATAAATTTTACACAAAATAAGAAACAGAACAATGGATCGAAAAAACAGTATGTTCAGGGTGTGATCAAGTATAAACAGTATGACTTTCATTAAGTGTATGTATGTACCTTATAATGAATAAAACAATTTGAATTTAAAAATAGTGATTGTTTTAATCACAACAGTAACTATTTGATTGTTTTATATTTATTGATTATTGAAATGGGATTGACAGGTCTTCCTGTATGTTATCATTTATATTTTTATATTGTGTTTTATAATACTAAGTTGACATTTGAAAACGACCATTGGCACAATTTTTTTATTTTATTTTTATTTACATCATTTAAAACGGAACCCACGCTTTACATTAGTTAAAGGATAAAATAATCATAGTTCTCGCTCTTAGAATTTCATGCATTCTGATAATACCTCCTCCCGAGCCAGAGTCAGCGGGCAGGGGACCGTTCCAGACCGAGATATGGGGTGCTATAGTAGCTATGCTTTCAATGCATTCGATAAGCACATTTGTTTGTTCCGTGTTTAAAATAAAACATAATTATAAATTAGTGCTATGTACCGTGCATGTTTATCAGCTGTCCGGTTAACATAACACAGGCATTTAATTGCCTAAATAGGAATCAGATAGTGTGTGAGAGTTTGCAGCTTACTATTTTGCTAATGAGAAATTTATTCGTCATCGTTTACAGGAAATGGAGGAGTTTAGAAAGCCGGAGAATAAATCTGGATACGACGGAGAGTTTTATTCGTTGAAGATGGTCGATGACATACATGCGTTCACCACCAACGAGGGCATGAAGATTGATAACGCACCTAAAAACAGATACCGCAACATACTACCATGCAAGTTTTCAAATTTATGTCCCATAATACCTATATATAGTGATTTGTTATCGCTAATGCGCTCAAATTCTAAATATATTAAGACAGCATGTGGGTTGATATAAAATAATAACTAATCAGGTTTAAATTAACGCAGTTCTTGTATATTTCATTCTTTCGCAATTTTGTTTAATCAGTCATACAACAATGACTACAATAATTAAATTTAGTGCAAATCATTCCTGTTTTTATTCCATTGCTGGAATTGGGGCTTTGTGGTAGTGAGAAGACAGTCAATCGTCGCTTGGTCGGCGTACTAGATTAAAGCCTTGAAGCCATTAATTTACAATAAGTCTATATAACTACACTGCATCGCAAAAAGCGTGGGTGACCTCTGGTCTGTGCCCACGGTAAACCTTTTGATAATATTACTTATTCATACATACATATGTATATGCATATTATTCTCTCGGACCCCACTATTAATGATTACGGCGGGTTTATTCAGCTAATCCAAACTGACCATTGACCTCATATGGAGAATAAGAAATGTAGGTCAATTCTATTCATAAGATATATGAAAATTTACACGCTGTTACATTTGAAATGTTAATAACAATCGTTAACATTAACAAATTTAAGTGATGTAAAAAGTGTGCCAAACGAAAATCAATATCAACTTAGTCATCAATCCACGAAGCATGTCAGGTTTGTAAGGGTAGAGTTATTTGGCACTCGGTGCTTTCTGCCCCTTCAGGGACCTGGCATGATGGTAGAATAACCATAGCAGCTGAAGGCAAAGGTTTAGACCACTAAACTACCAAAGTAAAACCTCAATATTTTAGTAATGTAAATAAAAATATTCTAATATTCTCACCTATTGTAGACGATCAGACCCGTGTTATTTTACGGACAACCAACGATCGGCCCGAAGCAGACTACATCAATGCAAACTTCATACGCTCCTCTCGTCTCTGCGACTCGTCCAGCTCTGTGCAGTCATCCAACGAAAGCTTGGACAGCGTGCATTGTAATGTTCTTTCACTTATATATGTCTTCTTTAATTTCCTACACTTATATATACATTTACTTCACCGCAAAGCACTATCCATATATTGGAAATAGTGAAGACTGCGAAATCTCTTTTCGTTTCCTTTAAATTAATAATCTAATGTAAAGCGTAGATTTATTGGCGACACATAATAGAGAATCAGATCCTGTTTTTGGCAGTATCGCTGATGCGAATAAGGAAAATTACCATGAGTCTCGCATGCTTTTAGCACGTCGCCGACATACTAATGAATGAAAAAGCATCGTAGTTACCAGGATCCGATCACGTCCTCGCCGTCATGCAACTGGATGTGTTAATCCGTTAAATATTTATGAATATATATCATCTTGGATATGTTTTTATACAAAACACGGCGACTGACGTTGCAACTCTATAGAACATTGTCTACTCGTAATTCGAGACATTTTTGTTTAGAGTAAATATTCATTTGTAATTAAAATTATGTCATTAAAATGTTACATTTCACATTGATAGCATTGGTGCTGAGAAGCGATTCGAAAAAGCCCGTACCTCTGGTCACTAAGTCCCTATCTGACGACGCACTTAGGGAGGTCAAGAGATGCATCAAAATGGACAAAATGAACGGAAATGTTTTTCGGAATGCCAGTGAGTATTGTTGAACGAATGTCGTTGTCTAGATTGATCGATGATCAATATTCCAATTACGTCTGCACCTGTCATCATGAATCGATTTACTTAGTCATTTGTGTTATGTCGTGAATGGTTATTTGTAAACAAGAATTTCCTATCAACTCTTCAAACATTTAAATTAAAGTTAATTTGGGTTCTTTTGGCCAAATCCTTAATAGCTGCAAGATTCTGAACATATAATTTTATTGTAACAATCTTGTAATACACTCATGAGCCAAGGGGTAAAAAATTCCATCGATTTTATTACCTACTTAGCTGCGCTCACGATTTCACCGGTGTAGAATGCTGGTTTTAGTTGACTAAGTAACTAAATCACCAAGTTGTCTTAGTAGCCTAAGTTATGCTTTATAACATCAGCTATCTACCAATCCAGTTAAATGTTTATATAGGAATTACGTAACAAAAAACGTTTAGACATTTCATACGGATACATAATTTTTTGTGTTTTCTTTAATTTAATTTTAGTTAAGGATAAAGTCTACATCGCCACGCAGGGCTGTCTCCCCAACACTATAGACGACTTCTGGCGTATGATCTGGCAGGAGAACGTGAGGGTCATCGCAATGATTACGAATGAAGTCGAGAAAGGAAAGGTTATTACAAATATTAGTATATTATATTTCCGCCTCGTTATTATGTTACTGTGTGATGTTATCTACAATGTGCGTGTTGTGTTTCATTTTTAAATTATTTTTATGTACATTACGTTTATATTTGATTTTTCTGTTGTTAAAGTAGTTTGTGACAATGTTAGTTTTATATCAGCGCCTATGGCTGGATATGATTTATTTCAACATATACTTAATTATTATAATGTAGGTAGTTTAAAATTATTTTCATTATCAATAAAATTCAACATTAAATCCGATTCCTTGTTACATTCACTGTTCGAATTTAAATGAATAAAGCGTTAACGAGACAAATTATTTTTTTCATCATTCCATCATTTCAAACGTTTTATAATAAGCTTGGCAGACCCGAGCACGCGTTCGTTGCCTTGGTGCAATAATAACATTATTACTGTAACCTAATATAAAATAAATAAGCTGTTTGTGCTTTAAAAAAATCCAATCATTAATTCAGATAAATACTATAGTATCTTTCACGTTGGATCAAACTGCGTGCAGTGTGCAAAATTTGATTGAAATCCGTTCAGTCGTTTAGGAGTTCGTCGCGGACAAACAATTTGACACCTACTTTATATACACGATTATTGTCTTTTATCATTGGCGATCCTTGATTCAAGTTACTGTTTAAACATTGCAGAAAAAATGCGATCGCTATTGGCCTCTGTCAGGACAAGAGGAGCGTTATGGTGATTTTCTGATTAAGTCCATATCCCAAACGTGCTATGAAGACTATCTGCTGAGAGAGCTCGACGTATGTGACGAGAGAAACGTCTGCAGGACTGTATTTCAGTATCAATTTACAGTGAGTTCACATTTCATTTATATTTAGTTGGAACATCCGTCAAATTTGAGATGGTGAGAGTATTTTTTTACCACTGTGTATTGTGTATACATCGGCCTCTAGATTTAGAGACGCCGATTGTAGTCGTTGGTCGTGAAGACGATTCACATCCAGAGCAAACCTTTCAAAAAGTTATGCGTTTGTTTTAAGGCCTGGCCGGATCAGGGTACCCCGGCGGAAGCCGAAAGCGTGCTGACTTTCATAGAAGACATAAATAGAAAAATGTATCAGATCTCACAGGAGAAGAATGCGCCGGAACAGGTATGTGGAGATAGTTTTCAAAGTACCATTTCATTCCATACTTTACGTAGGTAAATAAGTTTATGAAATTTTTAATAAAAATAGTGACAATGAGACACAAATTAGTCGACAGTAGCTGTTTTATCCACATACGTATTGATTAAAATAATTGTAAATTCAAATCGATTTTTAAGTTGTAATGTGCGTATGTGAGCGTGTGTAATTGAATTGACGTCTTGTGTATTCCAGAGTGTGCTGTGCGTCCATTGCTCGGCGGGTGTTGGCAGGACTGGCACCTTCATTGTCCTAGATATGCTTATAGATAAAATAAAAACCTCCGGTGAGCCTATTACTACTACATATTTATAACTTACATTACTTAAAGGTCGAAGAAACAGTTCGCACTTGGCGCGTTAGATTGGTAGACTTGCAAAACGCTATCTAACATACATCTCATGAAAAACCGACTTCGAAACTAAAAAGTAAAAAATAATAAAGATTTAATATTAATTATACTACCTATTATTTATATGTACTATTTACTAATAGGTTTGGAGTTGGTTCTAACCCTTAAACAAATAACTATATTGTAACCACTTAAATGAATACGAGCACCAACTTCAAACCCATTTTTGAAGTCAATTATTAAAGTCTCGCAAGGAATACCAATGTCAACTTAATAAGTTGAATTTTGAAAAAAGTTGGTAAATGTGAATATGGATCAGGGTCGACGGTCGAAGTGGCGGCGAAAAGAACATTTTAAGAACAATCTAAATTTAACCTAACCTAACCTAACCTTTTTATCACAATCGTATGTATATACAATTGTAAATAAAATAACAGTGATAATAGTCTCGTTAAACATCATCACAGATTTTATCTCCTTATTTTAGTTACAATCTTAATAGAAAGTATTTAAGGTTGCATTAAGTTTGTTATTAAATTAGATCCCTTGCCGTCTCTCCTTCCGACGACGCTGATTGTAATAACTACTAGCTTAATATGTATCTACCTATTATAAATCGTGTGTGTAAACGATGCAATGCAAATTTATTTTTCATTTTCTTTTCAAGTCATCTAGATTAGCATATCCACATTCATGCTTGCGATGTTTTTACTGTTTTATCATATTCATAATAGTGTTGCACGATTATTGTTTCCGTTACTGTGTTCGAATGCCTTGCGCGCGTCCTCTCTGCAATTTGCATACATTAGTCAGAAATCTGTTTAATTCGGTGTTTACAGCTGAGCAAAGCAAAGGGTGTATACATTTCAATTAATTATGTAATATTTCTCCGAACGCATTCAGGTTTCAACTGCGATATAGACGTTCATAGCGCTGTGAAGCTTGCGAGGGCGCAGCGCGACGGTATGGTGCAGAATAAAGCGCAGTACAGATTCTTGTACCTGGCGCTGCAGGCGTACGTGGACGGCAAGAACTTGAAAATAAGGAGAAAGGTAGTATCCCGGAGCGTTATGTCGGGCTCTTTACGAAAGGCGCTAAAAGATCACTGCTCCAAAGCCGGCAACGCACTGGCGACCCCTCGGATGTTGCAGGTGTCCAGGCGACGGTTGCCACTTACCATCAGGTGGCTCGTCTGCCTGTTGGCTGGGCTAATTTATATAAAAAAGAGTATGCGTACTTAATAATATTGAGCCCGAATTTGATTTACTTATTGCTATTACGCAATGATTACGATTACCGTTATTTTAAAAATATATTCGAAAGAATACATTCTAGCGGATACAAGAAATTGTATCCGCTCGAATGTAGAATGGCTACTAAAAAAAAATCTCACGAGAATTGAGATTTTTTTCGGTACTAATTTTAATACTACTCACTTTATTCATAGTAGTGTTATTAGTGTCAAAGTGTTTGTTTATCTATTAAACACGCCAAAACGGCGCAATGGGCCCTATTAGAGCATTGAAGAAAAATAGTATTGAAAGAATGTGGTTTTACTATGTTTTTTTTCTAAAAACTACGGTTAAATACCTGCAATGCGAACGATTTCAAAATATCATCCAAATCGCCATCAGTACCTACAAAATGTCTGCTTATAGTGAACTAACATTTATTTCTTCATTTCAGGTGTATATGTCGGATGCCTAAGTGTGGAATTATGGACCAAAGTGCGTTATAATAAATTTGAAGTGATCAACATTAGTGAAGTATGATACGATATAGATACTTAGCTGTAACTGTGTTATGTTATTTAAATACATGATTTTTGTGATAGTCAGAGCACTGTTAACCACGTTTCTTTATAGTAATAAAATCACATAAAATGTACTTTATAGTTTTAATGGATTTTGCCAAAGATAACTGTAACATAATTCTCATCGCAGAATTCTTTCCAGACGCATAAAGAAATGATATCGAAATATCGGTATGACACATTCTGACATAAAAGGTAAGTTGCCTCAATTGGACATAAAAAACAAGTTGTCAGAATAAAATAGTCTTTTTATTTTGATTTAGCAGTTCCGCTGCGGTGACAGTGTAGCAGAATAATATAGTTACTTTTCGCCTTGTTACAAAAGAATTATGATAAAATCTTTGGTTAGGGGTAGCAAAAGAAAAGATGAAAAGTGATGTGTATATATTTAATTCCACATTAAAATATTGTGAAGCTATCCTGGCTTTAACCTATACAATTAACATGAAATCGTAAAACTAAACAAGAATTATACTATAAACAGTAATAATAATGATAACAAATAATTTAAAAATATGGCTTCAAGCTAAAACATTGCAAATATAATTACATAGGCAAATCATACATTATAAATAATCTTTGATTATTTATCAATTCACAATAAGTAAAAATACTAGTAAATGTTAGTTATTGTAACAAAAAAATTGTAAATCTTAATGAAGAACGTGGTAAAATTTGGCACATGTAGTTTCGGGAAATGATGTCCGACTAATAATTATAATAACTAAATAAGACTAATAATCATATAAATAAATTATAATGACAATTCTGGTAATCACCGAGTATTTTTTACTTTTTAACTTCAAAATTTTTTTCTATTGCGTTATGGCTGATCACTGTATATTAATCCAAATGACTGTGTATTAAGTTGTATTTTTGTCAAACATTGGTAGGTATGGACACCATTTCACGAATTTGAACTGACTATTTTATAAAAGTTACTAAAATTACAAACGTAAGTACAATTCAATATAACAATATAAAAGTATATAAAAAACGAATATGGGATAGTAAAATAAAGAAATGTAATTAATATGTAACATGAAGCGGGAATGTAAAAAATAATTAGCGAAATTTCACAATTCCTAAGCTATGAATCCATCGAGTTACACCATTTAATATACTTACATACATATATATGTGATGTAAGTAGTAAGTAATACACATATAACATTTAGATTATATTTGTGGGAAAATATAATTATCCTAATTATCTATTACGTTTCACAATGATTAATATGAATACGTACATAGTTACAT
>DWQT01001288.1:0-17428 GCA_018244895.1 Myscelus amystis hages
TATTAAAACACCTTCGCAAATAATGTATTATTTAAGAACTATTTTGTTAACCATAAAAATGGTTATAGTGGGTTAACATTAAAAGATGGACATATGCTGTTGCGGACTTTTATTTAGAACTGTTAGAGGGGTACAATTTTATAATGCATAATTTTTTAGTAACTTTCACCGTCTACTCAGCGCACGCAAGGAAAGCACTAAATTTTGCTGTTGTCGCAATATTTTTTGTTGCTGCTCCTATTCACCTTAGTGTGATGTTATATAGCCTATAGTATTCCTCGATAAATGACCTATCCAACATTGAAAGATTTTTTCAAATCGGACCAGTAGTTCCTGAGATTAGCATGTTCAAACAAATAAACTCTTCAGCTTTATATTATTAGTATAGATAAAGAGGAAACTGTTGGATATTAAATTATGATTGTTTTTTTACTTAGTGAGTTTGTTTCTACACATATACAAATGCGGTTATTTTAGTCGAATTTTTCACATTCCTCCGATTCACGTCCTATAACCACAAAAACCAATAATACCCTTTCATTCCCCTGGTTATAAGTTCCAACACAGTTGGGTACTCTGCTGTCCCACATTTTGACGGTCCCGTCCCAACTGCCCGTGAGCACTGCGCTCACTTCACTGGCAAACTCCACGCAACGAATAGCACCCTTATGTTCTCCCAGTACTGTTTCAGATGTTGCATTCAGATCATACATCTTCAAGATCTGATCGAGGCCACCGCTGTAGGAATGTACGGCATCCTGAAAATTGATAAATGATTTGTATTTACAAAAATGCATTAAGAGGAGAATACAGCAAAAGCGGTAAGTAATATTTAAACTTACCCTAAAACAGACGTCGAGTACGGGCAATTCGTGGTTATATTTGTGTCTTTCTATATTAGAAGAGACGTCGTACAGCCTCACCGAACAATCCCACGAGGACACGAGCAGGAATTGGTTAGATTTTGGGGCAAATTTCACACTTGAGATTGCGTCCTCCGGGAGAGTTTTTAACTTAAATTCTGTGCGGGATTCCGCTACCCGCGTTACAGTCATTGTGGAAGCAATTTTGTTAAACGCACAGGGATCAACTAAATATTAAAAGTTTGTTTACGTTATATAGTCCTAAAAGCAAATCCAAAAAGTCTGTAAATAACGGCGCTCATTCCTCGTAGACACCAGATGTCATATGTCTTGCTTTAAATGTCATACCAATTCCATTGACATTTTGTATGAAGTACAGATTGAATATGAGTACAGGATACTAGGCAGATATTTAATTTAAAATGTACTCATACATTCTATTATAATAAGAAATTGCGTATGTTTTATTGTATCTCATATTATAAAATTTATAAAATTAATTTTATGTGGACATCTAAACAAAAAAAGGGAACGCTGCCAAATACAATAAGGTGTGCAACTTAGTGTTGCTGACATTACGCGCTTAGTTTCATCAAATTGTATGATATTGTAAGTATTGTTATTATCGATCATTATTAATATAAACATTTTAAAAATATCAATTTTGTCATACAAATTTATTTTGATTTTAAAGATTGTACAAAGAGTATAACGCCGAATGGAGAATTTATAGATCACTGGAATTACTACGTATCTATATTTAATCAACTGCTCAGTCACATCTAATGAACGCAGCCTTATAAATGACATGTTTGTGATGAGGTGTGAATAGAGAAATCCCTGTTTCGCTAAAATGGATTCACGTATAACGATAGTTGCATTAAACTTTTGTGATGTTTAATTTGTGCTCTACTTCGATGCGCAAATAACTAGCGAATATAATACAACAGTGCCTCAAAATATATAAATAAATAAATGACAAGACCACCGTACAACTAAGTCGACTCCGGTTGGAACGAATGGAGTGATTCCCATATAAACTAATGATGCAAACCAACTTGAAAACGAAAGAGATGTTTATAGTCAGAGCTTTGGAAAAAATATTAGCCGATAAGGACATAAAAAGGTCCTATCATAGCCAGTTGAAGAAATCCTGCGAAGTCGCCCTCGGTAAGTGATTTTGACGAGTAGATAACGTAATTATTTCTAATTCTGACCGTGTAAGTACTTGTTTCATAATTAAGTTATAAATTAACTTACGAAATTAGTACAAAATGGTTTTTATTGGAGCGGCGATTGGTGGCATGACCTTGGAAACTCGTAGTGAGAGACATTGTAGTGTTATCACAAAAGTTGTGCATTCATTTATTATTCTCATCGAATTATAATGCTAATAATGACTACTGAATACATGGAACACTAGAACGTATCTGTAACAAGATACTCCACAGCCATTTCAATTGGCCCAGATATGGTTGTGAAATGTACCAGAAAGCAAGGACAATATTGAATATTGTGAAATAACTAATGTCAATGATATTTATGAATATTATTCATGTGTATGGATATTTACATACATTTATTTGTAATTTAGAAGATTGGTACAAAACAGTGGATGTACATTGCTGTTAACAAAAATTACTTTTAACCTAAATGCATACATTTACAATAAAATTCATTCCATTTCCTGACTTTTTGCAATACTTGACTCTGTTCTACATAATGACACATATATATGATAAAATATTTGGAGCTATAAATTTGACAGTATATTTGTGTATGAATACATTATGCTGTGTAGATTTTGTATGTCTGCTGTGATTGCATGCATTTTACATCTGTCCATAATCTAATTGGATGTACTTTTATTTCAGAGGAAATAAAAGAAGAATTGAAAAATGGTGGGCAAGTGGAAACATCTGACAGTCCATCGTCAGGTACACTGCCTCTGCCCAAAAATGACTCGGCCAATATTATCACCGCTGAAAAGTACTTCCTGCCGTTTGAACTGGCATGCCAGAGCAAGGCCTCCAGGATAGTTGTCACTGCATTAGACTGCCTTCAGAAACTAATTGCCTATGGTCATTTGACAGGAAACATTCCTGATTCAACTACACCAAGAAAACTCTTAATAGACCGAATTGTTGAAACGATTTGTAGTTGTTTCAATGGACCACAAACAGATGAAGGTGTACAGCTTCAAATAATAAAGGCCCTACTCACAGTAATTACTAGCCAGCATGTAGAGGTTCACGAAGGCACAGTACTGCTTGCTGTTAGAACTTGTTATAATATTTATTTAGCCAGTAAGAACCTTATTAATCAAACAACTGCCAGAGCAACACTTACACAAATGCTTAATGTCATATTCACCAAAATGGAAAACCAGGCCTTAGAATCGGAAACAAATGGCAACATACCAGCAGAAATACATCACAAAATGCCCAATGGTAATATAAACACGGATGAACCCCAAGAAAACCTTGCTATTGAAGATCATA
Source organism: Myscelus amystis hages (assembly GCA_018244895.1). Taxonomy (NCBI): domain Eukaryota; kingdom Metazoa; phylum Arthropoda; class Insecta; order Lepidoptera; family Hesperiidae; genus Myscelus; species Myscelus amystis. The sequence continues at coordinate 3,365 of DWQT01001288.1, forward strand.
AAGATGGTCAATTGACTCACGAGGAACAAGTGGATGACATTTTGGAAGCTAAAATGATCGCCAAGCAAATTGTTGACTCGGTGATAGACAATGCTATAAGCATTGCTTCTAAGAAACATACTGATGACCTGAGTCAAAGTGGTCCTGAAAACAATGAGAATCCCTCAGAGTGTGGTAGTGTGTCTCAAGATAGCAATGGGCAGGCAAATACGGAAGCATCAATCACACGGATTCCTTCACAAGAAAGTGTTGATGTCGCCTCAGAAATTGACAATTCTGTTACAGCGAAATTCACCCATGTTCTACATAAAGATGCCTTCTTAGTATTTAGAGCTTTATGCAAATTGTCTATGAAACCTTTGCCAGAAGGAACTCCTGACCCTAAATCACATGAATTAAGATCTAAAATTCTATCTCTGCATTTACTTCTCTCCATTCTTCAAAATGCTGGTCCAGTATTCAGAAATAATGAGATGTTTATAACAGCTATCAAGCAATATCTATGTGTTGCATTATCTAAAAATGGGGTCAGTTCTGTACCTGAAGTTTTTGAGCTCTCTTTAGCCATATTTCTGGCTCTCCTTCAAAACTTTAAAATCCATTTAAAGAAACAGATAGAGGTCTTCTTCAAAGAAATTTTTATGAATATTTTGGAGACATCGAGTTCTTCATTTGAACACAAGTGGATGGTAATACAGGCCTTAACCCGGATCTGTGGTGATGCTCAGAGTGTTGTTGATATATATGTGAATTACGACTGTGATTTATCAGCCGCAAATCTATTTCAAAGGCTGGTAAATGATGTGTCTAAGATTGCACAAGGGAGACAGGCTCTGGAATTAGGAGCTACACCAAACCAAGAAAAATCTATGAGAATTAGAGGTCTCGAATGTCTTGTTTCAATTTTGAAATGCATGGTCGAGTGGAGCAAAGAACTATACATTAATCCAAACATGCAAACTACTCTCGGTGAAAGACCAGTTAAAGAAGACCCAGACCATCAGAGCATTAAGTCTCATGGAGGTTCAAGCTTAAGCCTAGTGTCAACAGGATCAAGCAATATTGGCAACAGAGAAACATTAGATTCTCCTGAACAATTTGAAGTCTTAAAACAACAAAAGGAAGTCTGGGAAACTGGTATAGATCTATTTAACAGGAAACCGAAGAAAGGTGTAGCATTTCTTCAAGAACAAGGTTTATTGGGTACTTCAACAAAAGAAATTGCTGAGTGGTTATTAACCGATGAAAGAATTGACAAAATATTTATAGGTGAGTATTTAGGTGAAAATGATGACCATTCCAAGGAAGTTATGTACGCTTATGTGGACTCCATGAAGTTTTCTAACATGGATATAGTTGCTGCTCTTCGCCATTTCTTAGAAGGCTTTAGATTGCCTGGAGAGGCACAAAAGATAGACAGGCTAATGGAGAAATTCGCTTCGAGGTATTGTGAGTGTAATCCCAATAATACTTTATTTACAAGCGCTGACACTGTTTATGTACTTGCGTTTTCCATAATAATGCTGACAACAGATTTGCATTCTCCACAAGTTAAAAATAAAATGACAAAAGAGCAATACATTAAATTGAATAGTGGCATTAGTGACAATAATGATCTACCACGTGAATACTTGTCACAGATTTATGACGAAATTGCCGGCCATGAAATTAAAATGAAAAATACTTCGAAGCCAGGAAAACATATGATTTCTAATGAAAAGAAGCGCAAGCTCATATGGAACATGGAAATGGAACAAATTTCAACAGCGGCGAAGAATTTAATGGAGTCTGTATCGCACGTACAAACACCGTTTACGACGGCCAAACATGTTGAACACGTTAGACCAATGTTCAAAATGGCATGGACGCCATTCCTGGCCGCATTTTCTGTAGGGCTCCAAGATTGTGATGACCCCGAAATAGCCTCATTATGTTTAGATGGTATTAGATGCGCCATTCGTATCGCATGCATCTTCCACATGTCGCTTGAAAGAGATGCGTATGTACAGGCACTGGCTCGGTTTACTTTGTTGACTGCCAATTCGCCAATCACAGAAATGAAAGCAAAGAACATAGATACAATAAAGACACTTATAACAGTTGCTCACACCGATGGCAACTACCTGGGATCCAGTTGGTTGGATGTAGTGAAATGTATATCTCAGTTGGAATTAGCTCAGCTGATCGGGACGGGAGTTCGGCCACAATTTTTATCAGGATCAGGTATAAAGCCACAGCCAGATGCTTTGAAATTCAGTCTCCTGTCTTTAGATCCTAGTGTTAAGGAACATATTGGAGAAACGAGCTCGCAAAGTGTTGTAGTCGCAGTGGATAGAATATTTACAGGCTCCACAAGGTTAGATGGTGACGCAATTGTAGACTTCGTCAAAGCTCTATGTCAAGTTTCTTTGGACGAATTAAGCCATCCTACAAATCCTCGTATGTTCTCATTACAAAAGATAGTCGAAATATCCTACTACAACATGGGGCGTATCAGACTGCAATGGTCCCGCATTTGGCAGGTACTGGGTGACCATTTCAATAAAGTCGGCTGCAGTAGTAATGAAGACATAGCATTTTTCGCAGTTGATTCCTTGAGACAATTGTCAATGAAATTTATAGAAAAAGGAGAATTTGCCAATTTCAAGTTTCAGAAAGACTTTTTGCGACCTTTTGAACACATTATGAAAAAAAATAGTTCCCCGACCATAAGGGACATGGTTGTCAGATGCATCGCTCAAATGGTTAATTCACAGGCACCGAATATTAAATCTGGTTGGAAAAATATATTTTCAGTATTCCATTTAGCTGCTGGTGATCAAGATGAAGCTATCGTGGACTTAGCATTCCAGACAACGGGCAAAATTATATCAGAATTATACGAGAAACAGTTCCATGCTATGATTGATTCATTCCAGGATGCTGTTAAATGCTTATCAGAGTTCGCTTGCAACGCAAAGTTTCCTGATACGTCTATGGAAGCAATAAGACTGGTGAGATCTTGCGCAACAGCCGTAGGAGCATTGCCGCATTTATTTGCTGAGCATGCAGGACTCGAAGGCGAACCAGGAGCACCTGAGGTGGATAGAGTTTGGTTGAGGGGTTGGTTTCCGCTGCTGTTCTCTCTATCTTGTGTCGTAAGTCGCTGCAAATTAGACGTTCGCACTCGAGGATTAACAGTCCTGTTTGAGATTATTAAAACTCACGGTGATTCATTCCGTCCCCATTGGTGGAGAGATTTATTTAATATATTATTTAGAATCTTTGACAATATGAAGCTACCTGAACACCAGTTAGAAAAGAACGAATGGATGACTACGACTTGCAACCATGCGTTATATGCAATTGTTGACGTGTTCACGCAATATTTCGATATTCTTGGTTCCCTGTTACTGGAACAACTCTATGCACAACTACATTGGTGCGTGCAACAGGACAACGAACAACTCGCCCGATCTGGTACAAATTGCTTGGAGAATCTAGTCATCTCGAACGGAACGAAGTTCAATGAGGACACTTGGAGCAAGACGTGCCAGATCATGTTGGACATATTCAATAGTACGCTCCCCACTACGCTGCTTACGTGGAAACCTGACGACGGCGACGAAGGAGAAACGCCTCACGTCCGACACGGAATACTCAAAAAGCCTCAGCTGGGAGATGACGCGAAATCGTCGAACCGTGTTTTCAACAGCCTTCTAATTAAATGCGTAGTGCAGTTAGAGCTTATTCAAACGATCGACAACATTGTTTTCTATCCGGCGACATCTAGGAAAGAAGACGCCGAAACATTAGCCCTCGCCGCTGCCGAATTAACCGGAGGAACGACCGGGACCGAGCAAGAATGTCAGCGAGAAGAGCAAGGCATGTACCGACTGTTGAGCTCACCACATTTACTGCGACTCGTGGAATGTCTCATGTGCAGTCATCGATTTGCTAAAACGTTCAACACCAACAACGCCCAGCGGAATGTACTTTGGAAAGCCAACTTTAAAGGCTCCGTCAAGCCAAACATGTTGAAGCAAGAGACCCAGTCCCTCGCTTGCGTGCTTCGAATATTGTTTAAAATGTACAGCGATGAGGCGCGGCGCAGTCATTGGCCAGCGGTACAGAAGAATTTGATAAGCATTTGTTGCGAAGCCCTCGAATATTTTGCTGGCCTCACCAACGAGGCTCATAGGGACGCTTGGACATCTATACTGCTTCTGATTCTCACCAGAATTCTAAAGATGCCCGACGAAAGAGTGAGTATCGTTTTTATTATACATTTCGTCCCATACACATACGAGCGTTGCATAATAATTTGTGTTTAATGCGGATATAGGAATTGCATAATTTCCTGGTGCATGTCGCCGGATCACACCGGATATGTATAAGTAGATACAACTACGCATCTAAATACATCCATGTACCGTTTCACGGAGTCATATAAGCCAAACGCCATATAGGTTGACCTGATGCTTTAACATTATGATGTCATGCAATACCCACATGCATTTTAAGTTGGTCACGCACATTGTTATTGATATGGGAATTAGAAATATAAATGTACATGTGCCACCACGGCCTTATGACAATCGTAAACAAACGCGATACATCAAAAATCAACTTTCTGAGACAATAAGTAATTATCAAAAACTACACAAAGTAATTATGTTAAACCTTATCATAAACCTAGATAAGTCCAACGGCATACTTCTCTATCTTAAAGTCAATCTAGTGTTAATAAATTGTCAATTAAATTTACATTGAGTCTCGTTTTGTGTCGGGTATCGTTTTACTTTAATAGGCAACGAATAATTAGATAAACAATCACAGTACCGTGAATGCGATCTTAAGGTACCTAATTTTATATATAAAGCGATACACGTATTATTATCGCCTTGAAATACTAGGAGCATATCATAGTTGTCCAACTACATATATAGAAATTTTACTTTGTAATGATTGTGGACGAATGAAGACTTACTAGGCATACATGATCCGTAACAGGACGTGTACGCACAGGATGTTAGGAGTAATCGAAGTAAAATCCTAATCGATCACATGAAATGTTCGTGATAGCAATCAGAGTTGCGTAGTTTGAAATATATTTAGTCTGGCCTGCCAACTGCATCCGTGAAACAGGAAAACGACAACATTTTTGTTAAATATTATAGAGCTGCTAAACCAATAAACATAAATATGGGGAAATTAAATTTATATCCTTGTCGAATATTTTAATCAACTTCATGAATATTATCAAGTATTTTTTCCTGTTTGCACAGGCACAAAAAGTGTTGTGCAAAAGCCATGCCACCTGTGAAGCATTTTATGGTCAGCCATTTTGATTTCAGACTCAAAATATTTAACGTTAGGTTTGTTGTTTACAAAACTAGTACAATATAAAGAGTACCTAACGCTTATATTGGGCACGTATGTATTATCTTATCTTAGTTAATTGTTCTAGGTACATTTACCGGAAAACACTGGTTGAAATCTACATTGTTTTTGCACTTAAAGCGCGTTTGAGCGATAAACCACGGTTTTATAGAATGCCCGTGTATTGTGTAGTTCAAATTCTTTTGCACATACATATATGACTGTATAACGACCGCTAAAAGTTACCCTGATAAGATCATCCTTAGAAGGCTGACTATTGCTTGGTCAGTAAGTAGCACAGTAGTAGTACTCGTAACATGCCAAGTAAGGTGTCTGATGATTTGCTGTCTCTGTCTGTAGCAGGCTAGCGTTCTTAATTCAAACGTTATTCACGTGACGGCCGCGCTTGTGTGTAACGGACACTGATGGATTGTGTGTGGGGTTTTCAGTTTGCGGCACACGTGTCCAGCTACTACCCGCTGCTGTGTGAGATCACGTGCTTCGACCTGAAGCCGGAACTGCGCTCGGTGCTGCGGCGTGTGTTCATACGCATCGGTCCTGTCTTCAACATCGTCGCCGCACACTAGATCGTACACGCAGTGCCAACCCTACCATGCGAACAACGAATGAATCCACGCAATTACTTCACTTTCAAAACTTCATTTGCATGGTTCTCAAGCTAAGTCAAAGTTCTTTCACCCTTGTACCTACTGTGTTTTGTATTTCACATCTCGCTCTATCCGTTGACATGTTAGGGTCGGCTCTGTATTAAAAATGGCCTTATAGTTCTGTAGGTTAACACAAGTTTATTGTTAAATATGCGACACTACACTAGAGTAATCAAAACACGACTCGTTAATTTGTTAAAGAAAATTTAATGTAATAATAATAATGACAGCAATCAGTACTTCAGTAGTATTAAAAGTGATCTATTACTAGTGTGTTGTAGTCTTATTATTGTCTAATTTATATATAAATTATTTGATTATCGAAGTTAAAATTTAAATTGTATAATAAAGAAACATAGATGTTGTATCTATAAATTATAGTTTATTCTGTATATTTGAAGTTTTTACCGTATGGGGCTGAACTCACTCACCGCCGCCGTTTGCTTCACGTTTTCTTCTGGCTAGACTGATCGAACTGTGATTGTGATGGTTTTTCACAGCTTTCCGTGTTATCCCTTCCCTACTGAGTGATTTCAGAGCTCGCACGCAAACTGATTACATTATTATCCCTTATAAAATAAATATTATAATACATTATTTGCTTGTGTTTCATTTTTATATTGTTAAACAATCTGGAGGCCCTCAATAGACTTTTCCAAGGATTCCAAGTCCCAGATGACCAGCTGACCGTCGAGGCCCGACGTGCTGAACTTCTTGGCGTCGGCTTTCGTGCCCTGGTAGAGGCTGATGCAAGTGATAGCGTTCTGGTGAATCGAATCCAGATAAGTATCGCTGGTCTCGATACGCGCCTGGCGGTCGAGCGACTGGAACTTCTTCATTGCTGACAATCCACCGGATTCCTTCCTTTGAGTATTATCCAATTTGGCGACGAATTTGATCTCGTCGCCGTTGTAGCAGTAGAGTAACGGAATGCAACTGTGTCCGGCCACCACTAGCGAGTTGGTGGATATCCAGTGGCATCCCAGGAATGGCAGATATTCAGTCTTAAGTTTAAACACGGCTCGGTTGTGGGTGGCGTCTGCGATATTGATGGAGCTGTCGTGCCCCACCCACGCCACCTTTTTGCCGTCGGCGGAGAATGAGACGCTATGGATCCAGCCGCTGCCCGACGAAGACGGAAATTCGGCCAACAGCTGACCCAAAGGCAACTTCGATCCCCAGACGTTAGGGCCAGGCTGATCTTCAATGTCCTTGATGTAGGCAGAGAAGACTCGAACCTTGAAATCCGTAGAGCCAGCGACCAGTAAAATATTGTTGGGGTGCCAATCGAGGGTAGTTACAGTTGACCGTATAGGCTTCTTGATGTGTTTTGACACCCACCAATTGTTTTCCTTTTCAAAGTAGCAGATAGATATCAAACGAGCACCGGAGCCGACGGCAAACTTGTTCTCCATCGGTGACCACTTCACGCAGGTGGCGGCGCGGTTGATACGCAACAGGACTAGTGTAGTCGTCCATTTCCCATCTTCGGTCTGCGTCCACACATATGCATTGCGGTCAACAGAGCAGGTTACTATCCTGTTGGTGTTGGGAGCCCAGTCTATGCCCATCACCCTGAGGTCATGTTCCACCAAGTTGTTTGTTTGCTTCCACTCACTACCCTCTTTTTGATAGATGTGAACTTCATTGTTGTTCGGAGAGAAAGCTATCTCTGTAATGAAAACATTTTCAATATTCAGTAAACGTAATTTTTGGATAATTTATAAACATGTACATAATTTTATATTTCAAATAAATTAGTAATTATCAAATCGCAAAATATAGGATAGCTACATATACATAGTAAATTATTACTATCAAGGCATAACAACAACACTGGATTAGGGTTATCAGATTAAATACTGAGATTTCACAATGTCTCTGATTTTACATTTTTTTAACTAGAAATATTAACAAGTATTCTAAATTATGTCCTACTTTCTGGTGCTGTATGCCTATTAACGTCAGCCGGGATTGGGGTAAAAGATAAAAGTATGCAATTATGTAAGGACTATATCGAAGATAACTAATTTTTTATAGTTTGGCTTGATATATAATGGTTAATATGGGAAACCTAAGTGTGCACAAAATAAATAATACCATATACCTATACCAAATCAAGCATGGTACTCAGTATCTTGTTGATCATAAAGTACTGAGCAGGCTTGTGAAAAATAACTATGGAATTTGATGTTCTGAATCACGACAGCCCTAGACTAATAAATCACTAGAAAGAAAGACTCAGTTTATTTTTATGTACTTAGTTATTAAGTTCATTAGAAATTGAAAAATATAATGTTTACTGAAGGGTGACTATATTAATGTAAATTTATAGACTAATCAAAATGTTCTCAAAGTATGGGGTTTCTAATAGTAGAATATGGTGGAACTAAGTACTAAAATATTCACTTACGACTTCTATCCTTATTCCACGCATGACAAGTTATCGGGGCGCATGAATCACCAAACGTTAATGTTTGCGACATGGTTTTCCCTGAAAATGCAATTTATTATATAAAAAAAATATAACAATTATTATTTACTATAAGACATTTCGTCTGAATTTCATTTTTTTTAGTCAACCAAATATAATATTAATCACAGTTCGGAATAAAGAATTTTAGAATGATGTAGATACCTTAATCACAAGACAGATTAGATGGGCCCACCCGGTGCGAATAGTATTAATATAACAGCGACTACAGCAGAATTCGCGGACTCTGGGCAGTCAACGCGAACTCCTGAAACAAACATTTAAGTTTGCCGCTTTGTTTTTACTTAACTTTCTTATTTGTAATAATTAATAGGTATATAATTTACAATTTCTGCGCCAACGTATTCAATGCATCAACCTTACCTCGGTTGAGCTGTCAATCGTTTATCTAGGGTTGCTAGTTGCTACATACTAATATATTAATCCTTAAATGTATTCCACCTATAGGTTTAGATCGGAGAAAATCTATACGAGAGATTTTATAAGATGGGAGTAGTAGTAGTAAACATGTACCATTAGTAGATCTTGATTTCTATTTGGCATTTGCTATTTTTTCATCTAAATGATAAAACAACAAGAACAAACTTTATAAAATTTTGAATTTTGAAAATACTTAATTAGCACCTCCAACAGAAAGAAAAATAGTTTGAATTTTATTTATGTATAACTTGACATATATCTCGTCGTAAATATAAATTACATTGCATTGCCCAACCTTCATGACAACTTGAGAATACTATATTAATTTATAAGTAGCTTTGTTTATCAAATCAGAAGTGTAAATGTAATTTATAATTTTGTCTATGGCGCAAGGTGGCTACCGCTAAACTAAATACATATACAATTTGCCGTGCTTGTAAATTTATTTATTTTCTAACAAGTCACATAATATAACTGAACCATATACGGTAATATTTTTATTTTATATATTACCTGGAGGATCTAATTAATTATGTCCAATCGAGGTATGTTCCAAACTAAAGCATTTTGATTTACATATTATTTTTATCGATTTTCTAACTTGCGGTATAGAATGCATTATAATATTTACAGAAATTTGCCAGTGTTTTACCATTAGTCTTCACTAATTTGCTATCTTTGTTTTAAAAATTGGGGTACTGTTTTTATTAGTTTCTGTTATTTGAATAATAAATTTGCAATTACAAACCTAGATTTTTAACCAATAGATCTCTTGGAGATGTTTTGCCACTGTATTCCTATTCAATGTTACTTTATTAACATTTTCCGCAGGTAGATACCGTGGAAACCGTAATCGCAACCAGCAGTCGGCAAATGCGCGGGATAATGCCGTATCCTTGGCTCCCGACAGCCCCGTCCTGGCCATGTTCACGACCGCGGCGTTGAAGCTCAACGCGCGGCAGGACACACACGAGAGGCTCGTCAAACTATCCCGAGACATCACCATTGAGAGCAAGCGGATCATTTTCTTATTGCATTCGGGTATTTCGTAAGTGTAAGGAGATATAGTAATATTGCTTTAGAAACGAATGCTAAGATAAAAACAACTATCTTTCGAAACAACGAATCTTCGATCTTCGAATCTTTCCTGTTAAGGGTTACCTTGTGGCAGCACCCCACTGCTCCAATTTGTCTAATTAAAAACCAATACTGGCATTGCTCTAAGATGCACACATTGTGCACATCATTCTAATGAATATAGCATTACAACTAATTCAAATAACTTTGCTGTGAAGATTCTGAGGCTTACAACTGGTGAAAATCCATAGTATCTGCCTACTTTAAAAGGGAATAGTAATATATTTTTTTTTCAGGAAGGAGTCCACAGAGAAAGCAGTCATAGAAGCAAAGGAGCGTTTAAACAAGCTCGTGAAAGGGCCAATTAAAACAGTTGGTTTGGAGCTAGAGAATATTCCGGCTTACTTGCACTCCAACGCTGTAACAGCCGGTTTCCAGGAGTTCATAGAAGCTAGGACATTATGCTCTCTCATGGAGAGCAAATACATCATAACTTACTCTGAAGTAAAAAATGAGTTTAAGAATACAATTCAAGGTGACACTGAAGATGCAGCCGAGAGGATTGTGGTTACCTTATTAACATACTATGATTATATGCTGGGGTTAGCAGATCTGACTGGTGAGCTGATGAGGCGGTCTATCAACAGCATTTCCAGTGGAGACACAGAAGAATGCTTCTCTGTTTGTCAAATATTGAGAAATCTGTACACTGGATATTTAGGTATTGACAATTCTCTATGTTGCTATAAACATATCCATGCACATGGCTCTCTATAGCAGTAAGCTTTATGTCCTAACAATGGTCTTTCTTGCTATTGTGCGAGACTGTGTACTCACCAATTCCATTGTTTTTCTATTAAGTCCAAGTCCAAGTCCAAGTCTAATTGTTTGGAAGACAAAATAAAAAGAAATGTTTGAAATTTATATTAACGGTGGAAAGGTAATTTACTAAGCGCCATGTTGCCAATTTTACAACAGAGCCGTTTATACATTTATTTTTACTAAGAAAAATTGTAGAAAACTCTATTAGAGATATTTGAAAAAATCAATCAATCCTTGAATTTTTTCAAATACCTCTAATAACTTTTTCCTTTCCACCGTCGATATCCATATTAGATGATTAATAATTGTGTAAAAAAGAAAGTATATTTTTGTAGGTCTGTGCCGAATAGGCAAAGAGCTGGCGCGCAAGATGACCACCACGCGTAACAACGTAGCGAAGGTGGAAGCGGCCGTGTACGCGCTGAAGCTCCGTGGGGGTGAAGCGCCGCCCACCCTGCTGCTGCCCGCGCGACCAGACTGGCCAATTGAGAGTGACCATCGTTCTGACGATGAAGGGTTTTATTAACAAACATTTAAGTATTTTACTGAATACTGTAATACAGCAGATGTTTTTATTGTTATAGGTTATAAAGTATTAAAGATACTGTCATAAAAAATGAATTTTTGACAATAAATTTATTATTATACGAGCTGGCCCGGCGAACTTTGTGTCGCCTTACGATAAAATAAATTCTCGTTATTCCCCTGTAAATCCCGATCCCTCGGGATCTCCGTGATAAAAGTAGCCTAAGTGTTATTCTGGGTCTTCAGCTACCTACATACCAAATTTCATTGTAATCGGTTTAGTAATATGTGTGAGAGTAACAAATCCCGATTCCTCGAGAACTCCCGGATAAAAAGTAGACTATGTGTTATTCTGGGTCTTCAGCTACCTACAAACCAAATGTCATTGTAATCGATTCAGTAGTATTTGCATGAAAGAGTAACAAAGAGCTCACTCACTCACAAACTTTCACATTTATAATATTAGTAAGAGTAACATTTTCTTCAGACAGTTTATAGTTCATTTATTTATGCAAGAGTAAAGAGGCACTTTTTAATGCGTGTTAATTATTTTACTGTCTATTTATAGTGTATCTGTATCAGGTGAGCTTGTTTTTATGTAAGTAAATTGTTTGCAAGCAAGACAGCAATAATTAAATTTTTTTTGTCTAATACAAGAATAAAAGTTTTGATAATTATTCGCATCTAGTGGACCGGCATCTATATTATAATAATTTGTCCTTTGCGGTAAAAATAGGGTGATACACTTAATTTATAGCATATACAATGAAATTAGAGACCTGGTGTGATGGTTATTTATGTATCTACAATGAAATGATTAAATAATATCCATAATGTTTATTATAATTAGATCAATATACATCAATCTACATTCTCTGTGTTCTCACTGGATGGTTGCCACTCATCAGACTCATCGTCTGTCTTGAATGGATCGCTATCGGATCCGTCAGAGTCATTCCAGCTGGCTCTCAACACAGATCTCCGGACTCGTTTGCCAGTTACAATGAGACTTTGAACAGGACTGTTACTGCGATCCCGTTTTTTCTTGTTGCCTGTTAAATCATAAACAATCTGGTGTTTCACTTCGGATTATTCAAGTATTCAAACCTTTAAAAAAGTGAAATAACAAGGCATTATATGCTACATCAACAATAACACTTACAGAAACTGAATATCATGATAATCACCATTTGTTTATGAAGTAACATTCTATTATATATACTATAATACCAACTTAATTAAAATAACTGACACAGGTACACAATTGGTCAACAGTCTGCCCAGTCAGCATATTAATATACAATATAATTTCACAATAACTTCAGAACTCATAATCATAGTCTACACTGTTTCCATCAGAATCTTCCGCATCAAAGTAATCGTCGTAGAAGTTAACTGTATGCGCGTTGATGTAGAATATATTGCCTTGTCTGTGTACTACTCGCTGACCTGAAACATTACAATATCTGTATGAGAAGAGCACACAACAATTATTCATGGGAACACTGCTAATACTGCACTAATTACATTGCAATATTGATAAAGTATTTTGAACACGCACCGGCCGGCGGCGGCGGCTGGTCCTTCCCGGGCGGGTGGTCGTGGTCCCGCCAGTGGCGCGGGTCGCGCTTGCCGCAGGCGGCGCCGCGCGGGCAGGGCGCGCGCGGCCCGGCGCCCCAGTCCGCGTCGCGCGGGTGGCTGTACTGCGCCAGATGCGCCGGGTTGCGCCTGCGCACACAACCAACACAATTCGCATAAGATGCTTGCTGCTATCTTCATTAACATTCACAATTTGTAGCCACATTACATCACAAGTATTGAGGCGGATCACAAAACATCAATGTACAACACATACGATGTAACATTGTAATAAATAAATGTAAATAAAATAGAAATATTTCACTCAAATTTTAATATTAAACTTTCAGGAACACATACATATATAACCATCACGCCAGGAACAACTTGTATCAATTCTAACTGAAGATTAGTTGATAGTAAAGGCATTAATTTTAATGTTCTATAAGAATCACAAATAAGAACTTTCATATATTCCAGCAACATAATTACCTGTAACAATTAGCACCATACATGCATCGTTCGCGGAGAGGTGCTGGTGGTGGTGATTTGTTGACGTTGTCATTTGAATTTGAGGAACCCTAAAAAGAGAATAAATAAATGCAGCTATTTAATGGTACAACATAATAAAACAGTCAATTTTAGATAAGGCATAATGTTTATAAAGCCCAGCCAATGTACAAGGGATCAATACATTCTCAAAGTAGCCGAGCAACTAACCATGATCAAACTAATTTCATTTACAGTTACAGGAAACCTAATAGACAATGGTTGAGGTTTTAATGGGATTTAGATTGCACTAGTAAGTAACTAAGAATATAGACAAATAATATAACCAGGACTACAAAACTATGAATAAATTAGAATTAAAAGATGAATAACTTTAAAATTGAAAGAGAATTTAAAATAAATGTTATTAACGACTTAAAAAAGGAGGAGGTACTCAATTCGGCCGGTATATTTTTTTTTATATTTTTTTTATGTATGTACACCGATTTCTCTGAGGTTTCTGAACCAATTTTCGTAATTCATGTTTTGTTTCATGCGGAATCGTTTTGAATTGGTCCCATAAAAATTTGATCGATGTAGGCCCATTAGTTTTTAGTTTATGAGCATTGT
>DWQT01001289.1:0-17427 GCA_018244895.1 Myscelus amystis hages
GTGGAGCCATGAAATATTTGTTTGACGCCAGGCGTAAAAGTTTGTCCAAAACACCGCCGCATTGAATCGGTTAATTGAGTAATTGTTGTTTTATTTATATTCTGTTCCTTATTTGGTGTAGTTCATATAAGTATATGTAATGTGTAATTTAAATAACCCCATAGTTTTAGATATAAAACAATTGTAAATTGTTAAGTTTGCTGTATGGCCCTGTAATTCAATTTACTTATGCACTTAATATTTACCATATTTAAGGGTGATTAATGTTTCCTTCAATTCTACAAGATACTCCAGGATTTTAATCCTAACCATTACTATGTAGGTATAATATATACACCATTTCAAAAATATTATGAATGTTAATACTTATATCGGTTCCTTATCAACTTGGACTAATTTCTCTATAAATGTCTACTAATTATAAGATTTCTCTTATAAAGAGAGATAAAAACTACCTTAAAAGCTTCAAGAAATTATTTTGTTATAATTTATAACATATGTCGATATAAATAGCCACCCATCTAAATACTATGTTATTGATTTAGTCTACATTGTTCAAGTATTACTTATTATTTTAAAATAAATTATGCATAATTTTGTCTACATATTTATGAATTGTATCACGTACAAGTGTTCTTAAAGAAGATATTTAGTTGGACTTATTCACTCTATATTATACAGATGTAAATGAATTATGAAAAAAAAATTAACACAGGTATTCGGTACCAGTCCATCGAGTGAAATGAATGAGAAGTTTTGGGACATACTATCATTTTGTCAGCAAGTGTCCAAACTCATGGTGTCAGAAATAAGAAAGAGAGCGAGCAACCAAAGCACAGAGGCAGCCAGCTGTGCCATAGCAAAGTTCTTAGAGATTGAGAATTCCGAAGAATCCAGTAATGGCTGGATGCTACTATCCACTCTAAATCTGCTTGCGGCTGGAGATCAGTCATTGATCCAGGTATGAATATTATATAGTAGTCAATGTACATAGTCTAACATTACTTTACATTGCAAAAATGAACAAGCTGATTATTTTTCATTAAAAGATTATGGAATCAAATTTCCTTATCTCACAGTACACACATTGAGTGGGGTGGGAGTTTGATGGAAAAATGTATATTAAGCCTTTTTCCTACATTAGAATTAGTTTTCGGCCAACAATTATATTTTATTATTTTTCTTCCAGTAATAGAATAGATAATAATGTTTACCTGCAAAATAAACTATATCTCCTACGCTTATAGGTAATGACTACAGCAGCTATACCATCAACATTAGTGAAATGCCTGTATCTGTTTTTTGATCTTCCTGAAATACCTGAAACAGAGGCGGATGTCCAGGATGACAATAGTGATTTTACACCCCGGGAAAGGAGAATACTGTTACAGAAAATATTTGTTCAGGTGCACTACTATATTTCAATATATTGAATGATTTGTCTATATATCTATCCGTGTTTCCTTAACAATCTGTTAAAATGTGTATTTTTAGGTACTTGTAAGACTGTGTAGTCATCCATTCCCCTGTGAAGAATTAGCACGGAAAGACGATTTGAGTTTATTGTTCTCCGCTATCACATCATGGTGTGCACCCTATAACATCATGTGGAGGAAATCTGCAGCCGAAGTCCTAATGACACTGTCACGACATGGCTTAACTCAATCTGTTGTCCAACACATACATAGTAAGTGTTATGAATTTTCTTCTTTACATTACACTATTGATATTTTTCATTATCACATTTGATTATATACAAGGTTGTTTATAGCAACTAGATATTAGCTGTGACTTTGTTTGTGCATTGTTATGCTTCATCCATCTGCTACTTCAGTCTTCTAGGAAGTATGTTATACCACAGTATTTAATTAGTGCCCATACTTAATTTAAGCAAGTCAGTTACAACAATTTTGATTTGAAAACACGACAGATACCTTAACTGATTTACGTTTGCATTTCTAATATGAATATACAATACGTATTTATTTTTCACTACTGTGTTTGGTGAAAAAAAAATATAACAGAGTTCTTGAATTTTCATGTAACTTTTGATTATATGCATTTATTTTATTGCAGATAAGGGTTGTGTAGGACTTTGTATAGAAAACATGCAAAAAATCCCTGAGCTAACCCCACTAGAGGTAATCATTTTTCATTGTGTGTTTCTTGTCTATTATCATTCCATTTTGTTAATCTCTCAATCATAAAAGTGACAATGCTTTGTTTATTGCAGGTTGTTGAAATGTTTGTTGCCGTTTTTTGTTTCCTCAAAGATTCCAGCGATGTCAGTCAATTATTACTAGACGATTTTAGATCTTGTCAAGGTTATTTCTTCCTATCGGAGTTTCTTCTCAAGTATGTACACATTACGTTAATTTTAAAATAAATTAAGTTTTCTTAGAAAGCATGAGCATGTCAAATGAAATGTATGTTGTTATATTTTAAGCCTGTTTCACTTTATTTTGCCTAGATTCACTTTATTTTTAATTGTTTTCCCTAGGATTCCTTACAATTTTGCCTTTGTTATTATCACAGACATGAGAGACAAGATGTACCCGATTATTTGACATCAGGGTAAGCACTGTTTATTGTATCCAACTAACAGTTACTAACAAGCTTCTATGTTGATGGTTAACACATGTGTGTTGACAATTTACATGTTTTTAATATGTTGTGCCATGTGTTACAATATTTCTTATTCTGCAATAAACCATTCTATGTATTGGATTACTTTTTGTGCACTAGAATATGAAGTATATACCATAAAAATATTATTTTCTGGTATTATTAATTTATATAATGATTAGTGCGTATTGTATTGTCACAATGTGAAGGTTTGTGTATACTATTTTAAGGTTTAAACTTAGCCTAGTTAGCTAGCTTAGTGTAGCCTTAGTATAGTTGCGTTATATGAATTGAAAGCCACTTCTATTATGTGTACCCATGATATAAGTTGTTCTTTATTGATAATAAACTACATGCTTAAAATTGCTAGACTATAATATGAAAAGCTTGATTTTTAGCATTCTGAAATAAAATTCTTACAATAATGTAACTGAAAGTGTGGGATGTGTTTGTTGAATGAATTACAGACTTGAAGAGGAACGGGTGAGCGGCACAGAGGCTCGCGCTGCGCTCCGTAACTTGGTGCTAATGGTATCCTCACTTTGTGCGTGTGGGTTCTCCGAGCTACGTCCCACGCGGGCCAACACTGAGCTGTTTCAACTGCAGGGTTTCGTCCTGCCGCAACCCACCACTCCCGGCCAAGCCGTAAGGAATGTACAAGCTTTTCAGGTAAGAGTTTAATTAAGAAATTGTATGCCTTCTCTAGCACATCTTACTTCAAACCTCTCACAGTTACAGAGAGAAAATGGAGACCTATGGTGGTAAATTTGTAACGCAAAGTATATTATAATTAATAACAACTGGAAATATTTGGAACAACATACAAAATTACTTCCCAGTATACTGTATTGTATGTTTACCTTTGCAGGTTCTACAATCTGTATTCATAAAATCAAATTCTCCCGCACTTTGCTGCACAATCCTGGATGCTATTTCAAGTGTTTATCATGCGGACAATGCTAATTATTTTATATTGGAGAACCAGAACACTTTAAGCCAGTTCTCAGAGAGAATTCACACAAAAAATGCTGAAATACAAGAGAAGTTTTTTGAATTGCTGGAATTCATTGTATTTCAGTTAAATTTTGTCCCATGTAAGGAACTGATCTCACTATCATTATTACTGAAGGCAAATAGGTCGAAAAGCTGCAGCATTCTTTGTATGAAGACCTTATCAAATATTTTAAAGTGAGTATTATAATTTTGTATTGGAGAATAGGCTTGACCCTTTGACTCCAGGCATGTCGACTTACGCACCTTTGTTCTCACAGCATTGTTTCGAGTTATAAAGCCGTAAAACCTTAATAAAAGCTTATATTTATGACTATTAGATATTATATACTTAAGATACTTCTGGAGTAATGGCTGCAATATTTCGATTTTCATGTATATAATTTGACTTCTAACATTGATTTTCTCTTTTCAGACACAATGTCATTTTCAAAGACGTATATAGAGAAGTTGGCATGTTAGAAGTATTTGTAACATGTCTCTCTCGTTATGCGGCATTTCTAAAAGACAAACAGATTGAAGAGGAAAAACTTAAACAAAGTAATGAAGCATCCACATCAGAGTCTCCAAAAGCTCCTGAAAGGCGAAAAAGGCAATCCTCTAAACATGATTCCTTGATAAAAGATCCCAATGCAGAGACTGAAGAAGAAGAACTGGGCTCTCTGGTTATGGAAGGTCTTACGGCCTTGTTAAACGGCAACACGAATAACTGCAACGTGTTTAGAGACTGTGGTGGAGCTAAATGCGTTCATGGAATGGTTGTACACGAGTCATGCAGAAGTAAAGCTTTGGGTAAGATTATTAAGTAACCTGTTTAAATAGTTTCATACGATAGACATCAAACTCTGAGCAAAACTCAATTTTTGCTTATAATGGACATTCTAGTTTCATTATACCAAAACAAAACAGGAGACTCTTGTAATAAGTTGAGAGTAGCTTCTAGTGCAGGGGTCTCCAAACTTTGAAGCCTTGGGGCCATAATAATTTTTTCGGTATGATGCATGGGCCATAACAATTTTAATTTTTCTGGCCACCTAAACAAACTGAGTAATAATCATTCTGTTTATATTCTATTCCGTTCAACTTATCACAGCAATAGTAACAACATTAAGACATTGGCTGTTGTGGGCCAGATTGACGAGACTAGTCTCAAGCTGTCGCAGGCCGGATTGATGAAAATAGTCTATTCTATGATGGGTATAATAATAATAAAAATAATATCTTAGGAGAATTCCACACACGGCTATCTGATTTCAAATTAGGCAATTTAATTCCTGTGTTATGGCAACCAGACGGCTGATAAACATACATATATACATTTTATATAATACTTATATAAATATTTTTTATTACGACTAGACAGAACAAACATATGTGCTCATCACACAAATGTTTGTCCTGGGTGGGAAACGAACCCACGACCTCCGGTTTTACAGTCAGGGTGTCTAACCACTCGACCACAAGGCCAGTCTAGGCATGATGTGAATCTGTGTAAAGCAAAACAAATTCCGTGATGCAGGTGTGGTACGAGAGCTGATAGTGAGCGGCTCGGGCGAGGAGGACATGTCGGCACTGCTGTGCGGCATGCACGCGGCGCCCAACGACGCGCTGCGCTTAAAACTGCACATACTGAAAGCATTACTCGCATGCTTACGGGATTCTCATCGCACCAGAACTATATTTAGAAAGGTATATAAATTTATGCAATATATATCAGTAGCAATATATGATCCGGCAAACGTTGCTTTGCTATATAGATTATAATTAACACCCCTGCAACCCCCCTTACATGTGGAATATCGTAAAATCCATTCTTAGCTGACTTCTACTCACCGAAACGAACGTCCTACCAAATTTCAAGTCTCTAGGTCTTCTGGTTCCAGAGATATCGTGATGAGTCAATATATTGCTGTAAATCTCCTATATATATAGATGAAGAGGATTTAATGGTATTTACTGAGAGGCGTTCATCTAGTAAATGGAATATTGAATCAGTTTTACAAGACCTGCAGGCTACCTTTTCAAATGAACTAATAAAAACCCTGTGAAATAACTTCATCCAACTCCTAAAAACATGCTTCTGAACAATTTTATGAACATTCTATTGATTTACAGGTCAGCGGCTTTGTGTATGTGACTAGTGTACTGGTGTCACTGGAAGGGAAACTCAAGGGAGACGAGTTATTGGACCGGGACATGCTGCAGTTGATCCATATTGTTTTCTACACAATTAGTACGGCTATGAGATTTGAACCAGCCAATGCTAAGTTTTTTCACCATGAGGTAAATTTTCTATGCCAACATTGAAATACAGTAGATTATTTCTCTTATCATGTTGAACTGTAATAACCATTGAATAACTTTGTTTTTCGAATTCGAAAATGGAAAGTCAAGAGGGAATTTTAATTTAGGAATTAATTGATTTGTAATATAATGCTGATTGTATTTACTTGTACAAATAAATGATGTGATAAATTTAAAATTCCAGATTTGCATGACAACCCTTTGTGAGACCATTCGGCTGTTAGGTTGTTTCACAGAAGACATTGAATTACAAAATGATACAGAAAATGGCGATCCAGAATTGTACGAAGTATTTCATGATCTATTTACTGGAAACATTTTGGAAATGACGTAAGAGAATTTAAATATTTATATATATGAGATTATAGACAAAAAATTAAATTAGAACCCAATATTTAATGTTTATGAAATATAACTAAGGTATTTTTTCTTCCTTTTCAGGTTACCTGAGAATGTACCCGTCGTATTTGTACATGCTTGCATAGTTCTAAGACTTTTATATGACGTAGCCTTGGATTCGTTTGATAAACCATCTTTTTGTGGCTCTCTCAATGTGAAATCCCCCAGCTTAACTAGGCAAAGTTCTGCTATAAATGAGGTAATTTGCCCTTTAATTCTGATCTCCAATTCTGAACATTGAACAGTATGAATAGTACATAAATGCAATTTCTTCAGTCGAAACCGGCCGGTCGTACGGCTCCCTTAAATCTGTCCACTGGCAGCAACGCAACCGGCGAAGCGTGGATTGTGCACTCCGGCGTAGTAATAGTGCTCGCGAAGCTGCTGCCCGCGCTGCCGCGCCCCCCCGACCGCGAAGACTACGCGCGCGCTATACGGGACTATCTTGCGCACGTGCTCAAGAGCCTTGTGAGGACGTGAGTATAAATTATTACCGTGTAAATGGAAGAATTGCTTGCATCTTGGAATTGGTTTGGTATTCCGTTGCTGAGCATTTTTTGCAACAAATCGTTGAGACGTTACTCAATGCTCACGAACAAAGTTTTCTACGCTTACCGAAATTTTAAGCAGTCTTAGGTATTGAGCGATGTAAAAAATAATAATTAGGAAGACTTATATGTATAGTACTTCATCCAAATCATGGAATCACTTGTAAATTTCTGCTACTTCGGGTCATAATTGCAGCGATTTTTAATTGTCTATTAAAGAAATACCATGTCATGTAAGGCATCGAGGTCCCAAAGATTGTTTAGAACTATAATAGTTTGTCGACAGCCATAACATACGTATCCATAAATGGGGCGGTCCGCAGGGAGCGCAACCAGCAGGTGATGTGCGTGGCGGGGCTGGCGGGCGCCGTGCTGCGCGTGTGCGGCGCGGCGTTGCGCGCGGAGCGCCACCCGCTGCACGCGCCCGCCATGTACATGCTGGAGCGCCTCGCCGCGCACGCGCTGCGCCCCAACGAGCTACGGTCGCTATACGCCTGTCTCATTCCCACATATACACACTAGCGACATCCTCAGACCGTAACTGTCCACATCTCTGTCCGCGGCTTTATTTTATGTTGTTATTTTTTATTACTAAGTAAATTATTTTTTAACAACATCAAATATTTCATGAGAATGCATTGTCGGGCTAATGATTCTATTAATTGTGAAATTAATTCGTTAATCTATAAATGGACAGTCATTATGCTATTTAATAAGGTACTAATTAAAATACCCTTCAAGTTACTGAATAACTTTATATAGCTGATGCATCTATTGAACACACAAATGAAATATTCAAATTTTTGATTTGACTTCACTCATTGTTTCTGTCTAGAAAGAATTCATTATATACTATTGAATGTCTGTGTTATGAGACCCAGCAGCTGATATACATAATATAAATAATACTTATATAAGTATTGCATTTTTTGCCTTTTTAGACAGAACAAATTCATCACACAAAAGTTTGTCCCGGTTGGGAATCAAACTTATGACCTCCGGCTTTGAAGTCAGGTTGTCTAACCACTCTTACAGAGCCAGTCCTCTCAGCCATCTAAGTGAATGATTTTCTTTGTTTTTTAGAGAGTTTCTGCGGATGGGAAATCCCTTAAATTGTTTAGCGCCAGAATCAGGACAAGTGTGCAAGCCGGGCGGCCCAGTGCCTCTCACCAGAATAAAGACTTTGGTATCCATGACCACACCCAGAGACTATAGGTGACCTATCTCATATTATGTTCCAAATGAATTCTTAATAATGATTAACACTTATAGACCGGGCACGCCAATTGACGGCCTAACCAAAACTAATTGGAGTGCCCGGTCGTTAGTGTTAATATAAATGGAAATTCTGAATAATGCTGGACTGGACTGGACTGGACTGTTTTCAAAATATTATTATTTGGTATCCAGGTCTCAAAATTCATGCACTTTGCCGCCTTTTGTGGAATTCGACATGTCTGCAGAGGGATTCGGTTGTCTGTATCTACCCAGTATCGCGCCGCAGTCCGCTAATCTAAATGCTCTGGGCACCCAAGATACTGCTACATTGGGTGGCATTGGATCGGGTAAGTAGTACTTTTGTGTACAGTTTTATAACTTATTATTTAAATGACCATAGCACACTTGATTATAATTACAATTAGTCTTTAGGTGTTACAAAGATTAACCAAAAATATTTTTATTAATGAATAAGCATGGTAAATGTGCAATAGTAAGTAGTCACCTAGGTGAAATACATATCTAACATCATACAGACGCTTATAGTTCAATATGACCATTTTATGTTCAATATAAAAATATGTATAAATAAATTATCGTTTAAATAGAGCCTAATTTTAATCAACGATAAACATTGATTGAATATTATATTGGAGCCTTGACTTTTTGCTGCGATAAATTAATGGTTATGTCATAATGATTATAGGTGATCGAGTGTTCCCGCCGCAAACAGGTCTTACTTACTCGACATGGATCTGTGTGGAGAAGTATTCCGATCCCCGCACGGACCCTCACTGCGTCCGCCTGCTCACGTTGGTCCGCAACATCAACAATAGCCGAGACGAACACCTTGTCTGCTTGACTGTGGTTCTATCCGCTAGGGACAAAGCCATCATTGTATCTACACAGGAGACATTGGTTCCACACAGTAAGCATTTATTTGAACATATTTTTTTATAAATATAAAACAAGAGGTTCGGTTACTACTTGTAACATAAATAAAAATAATGATAATAATTAAAAATTTCATCGGCAATTTAACAAGATTGTAGAACAACATACAATACAATGGCACGTGTAGTTTCCATACATGACACACGTCATGATCAACAGGATTCAACTTAGCCGATGCTAACTGTGATTTAAAATATTAACATCCATATAATACAAACATATTATTAAAATAATGCAAATCAATTACATTACTTAAAGGACAACATAATCGTACTTCTAGCTTACTGGAATTTAGACATTCTTACAGCATTTCTTGTCATCTATCCGCAAATAGAGTTAACGCATAGGGAGCTGCACGCTGGACGAATCGCATATAACGCAAAGCTACTAATTAATGTCTATGGGATCTTCGCTATTTAAATATAGATATATTCTCTTCGATATTTATTACCAGCTTATATTCAAACTCTTTCAGTTCGTACCAAATGGAGTTAGTCTTCCACGTTTTTAAAATTTTTGCTGCGCTAATTCTAGATCGAGTGTTATTCTTTAGTGCTATTCTCACCAAACACAATGATCAATTTCCACAGATGTGGGCGAATGGGAGCCGGAGGGATCTGGAGACTGCGGTGCGCGAGTGTGGTGCCCCGACCTGCAGCACGAAGGCCAGTGGCACCACCTGGCGCTCGTCTTCAATCGCGCGGTCCTCAAAAACTCCTCCTTCTCGCTTTATCTCGATGGTACGATTTATGAGAACGCTTACAGACGCTTTATTTAACATTAATACATGTTTGTAAACGATTTCTAAAGTTGGACAATGCCAGCAGTGGTAGGCTTTTAGTGGTGTATTTCCGCGTGCATTGCCGTGCTTCGGAACACGTTAACTGACATACAATTCCTTTTAAGTTTCACATTACTTTTTACGTCATTATGCTTCTATTCACAAACAACTGCTAACAAACTTTGTCCTGCACTTCTTTATTTGTCGTTACTGTAGGTCAAAGACCGAACAATTAAAGGAGTCTAATAACAATAGAAATTTGACCATTTGAAGTTCATAAGGTTCGTTCGCATGGGCCAGGTCAACACATGCACTCGGGCAAGCTGCACTACGTGAGCGCCAACCCGGGCGGCGGCGCGGCCACGCTGTCGGGCGCGTCCAGCGTGTACTGCGTGCTGGGCACGCCGCCGCAGTGGCGCCGCTACTCGCGCCTGTTGTGGCGCCAGGGGCCCGCGCTGCTGCTCGAGGACGTGAGTTATTGCCTGCGACGCTGATTGTCTACCTATTTTACGAAACCGTGATCAAACTAACTAACCGAAACGTTATAATTGGCATTTTGTCATCTTTTTTCCTTTGCGATGCGTTATCAGTCTCGCCACTATTAGAAGCGTGTGAAATGAATAACTAATATTAATACTCTCTAAATTTGTTCTAATAATTTTATATACAGATCGGACACATAATTAAATATTTTGACTTTTAAGCCATAATATTGTTTAATATGTATTACAAAAATCCAAATTGTATCTTCTTTTCAGGTGCTACCAGCTCAAGCTGTATCTGTTATTTACCAATTAGGTCCTCATTATGTCGGAACATTACAAGCCCCCGTACTTTCCGGTTCCAATCAAGAACCGTTAGTCCCTCTCGTTGCTGAAGAAAAAGTAGTATTCGGTATCAACGCCCGGGCTATGTCACAACTAACTTTAGCAAAAATACGCAAAGTTTACAGCAAAAATGACAATAAGGCCATAGCGAAGCAACTCGGAATGTCCTCTCATGAAAACGCAACGCCCATAAGAATATTACATAACTCTGCCGGTCATTTGATGGGGCCCGCTAGGTGTTTGGGGGGGACAGTTGTAGGTTATCTGGGGGTACGCGTATTCTGCCCTAAGCCCGCGGCTATTATGGTAAGATTATCAGATTTTAACATTTTGCGCATTTTGTATGTCATACGGTGAGTGTATTGGAATATAAGAACTCCCTACTTACAGGTGGACACAGTCGGCGGATGTTCGGTGTTATTGGGGTTGATAGCCATGGCACAAGACGTTGAATGTTTATACGCCGGTGTGAAGGCTCTCGTTTGCGTGGTGCGTTCAAATAAAGCGGCTCAAGCGGAAATGGATCGCCGGAAAGGCTACCAAACCTTGGCCATGTTATTGAAAAGAAAGAAACAGTTACTCAATTCGCATATCCTTCATCTTATATTCGGCTTGGTAGGGACTGTCGATAGTCAGAAAGAAACATCGTCCATACCAAATTTAACAGCGTTTCAGGTAAATTTATTGACAGTTCTATATCATAAACATTTTAATCAGTGAGAAATTCAAAGCTCAAATTATGATCTCCTTTTTCAGGATTTGATATGTGAGTTAGAAGTCTGGCTGGGTGCACCCGGAGGTCTCATCAAATCTCTTCTAGAACATCTATTGGAGCTAGCGACGGAGACGGCTCACCGAACGCACAATTTACGCACAATGAGAGAGTTGCAATTGGTGCCCAAAATTCTACATATAGTGAATGACGTAAAAGTTATTAGCACAAGAAATGTCTTGGTTCACTTGCTTGCTGCTCTACTTGGAGGACAACCTCGACCGAGTGACCTATTATGCTTGGGACAATTTATGGCATATACACTACCATTGCCATCACAAACGGAGAAGGGAATCGTATTACGAGTTTCCGATACTGAGAAGGAATGTGAGGGTGAACACATATATCTTCGCAACAAGTTCTTGAAAGTGTTACACGGATTGTTGTTTACCGCCAGGAATTTGGTAAACTTGATAGTGTGCGAGGAAATATCCAGAGTTCTGGGAATGGACTGGCTGCTTTGTTTCATGCAAGAAAATGTACATTCTACAACCGTTCTATTGGCTCTGAGAATACTCGTCATTCTTTGTTCTGGTCAAGGTCAACAGTCCGCCATAATGCAGAGGTAAGCCGTTTATTTTCAGTAGTGCCGTGAAAATATGAAGAAAAAAGCGTTCGCGTCGACGATTAGATACTTCATTGGGCATTTGGAATAAAGTATAACACGATGATAAAGTATAAAACGGGGTGCAGGTTCCGCGAGGGCGGCGGCACCGGCGGCTGGCTGCGGCACACGGAGGCGGCGGGCGCGCAGCAGGCCGGCGTGCTGCTGGCGGCCGCCGTGCACCCGCACGCGCACCTGCACGCGCCGCTGCTGTACGCGCCCGGCTTCGCGCTGCTCGCCTGGTACTGTCGTGACACTGTGCTCACTCGGGGAACCGTCCGCCAATGACCATTGCCAACTGACAAATCGACATGCGTAGATTGTCGGACACGGTTGCCGGAGTTGTCATTAAGTTACAATCGTTCTATGTTGTCATGTTGTTTATGTTACATGTTATATGTATCATTGTGTATTTGGACAGGCTCTCCCTTTTCCATCTACAAATACCGGAGCTGTATTATCTGCTGTTCGGGCTGACGCTCGGGCAGCCCATGCGGCACGTGGGGTCGGACAGGATGGTGTCCGTGGAGCGCGTGTGGGCGGCCGCGTGGGGCGCCGCCGCGCCGTCGCGCCAGTCGTCGGCCGCCGTGGCCGCTCGGATCACGCTGTGTCCCGAGGCGGTCGTCATCCTGCTGGGCGCAGTTCGGGCCCTCGTGCACACCGAGCCGGCCGCCCTGCCCGACTGGCTGACGGACCATCCTGTAGCCATTATCCAGGTCGGAAGATCAACAAATTGTCTTTTACGTCCAGTCTATAAACATTAAGCGGGGACGAAAACTGCAATATTTATCGTTTAATTTATTTCAGGTATTGTTTTCGCTATACAATACTCTACCGGATTTTGTCATTCTCATGATGACCGCAGAAGTGTTGACGGCGTTAGCTTCCACGTTGTTTCCACCTAGTCATTCGGATGACATAACGTTACGTGAGTGTTTCTTAATATTCTGACTGTACAGCTTAGGTTGGCGTCGGTACTTTTTTATACGTTTCAAATATTGTTTCGTAGCGATATGCGAGAGCGGAGAAAGCTCGGGCGCATCGACTCCGGGCTCGGAGAAGGAAATAGTGATAGTGGGGAACGCCGCGGCGTTGACTCAGCACCCCGTACGGCAGGGCGTCATGGACTTCCTGCGGGTCATCGTGCTGGACTCGCTGCCCCTCAACGTGTCCGCGAAAGCCGCTCCGGTCAGTACTTTGTCCTCAGCACATAATACATAATTATGAATGCATCTTATGCGGTGGCAGTGTCAGTTTTACTTTACTTCGGTTATATTGATAAATTGTATTGTTTAATTGATAATAATTACAATTTTTTGAGTTCATGATGGTAATATTTAATACAATTTCGGCATGGTGAAATGGTTTCTTCTGGATATTGATATAATTACTACATATTTTCTTAATAACCATTGCACGTAAGTGTGCAAGTACAGTAGTATTACAGGTAGAAATTTCAATTTACCCATTGCATAAATAGGCTTTAACTTTATGAAAAAATATGTGTTTGTAGTCTGTGTATTTTATAGCATACAATTTTGGTATAAGCCTAATTTTGTTCTGATATAAGGTAGATGATAAGTTCAACTGCTAAATGTTTTTGAAAAATAATTGACAGACGTAATATTAAATATCATTAAGTGAAACACTCGGAAAAATATATCTTCACAGTAACACTATATCTGTACCTGTAGTTTATTAATTGATTTAGTGTGATTTTTGTTTTTGATCGCTTTCATTTACCTGAATAATAACATTAAACCGAAACCTGAGTTTAGCGAAATAAGTTTGGTTTGAAGTCCAATTGTCGTTGACAAGATTCCTACAGCTGTATTACGCGTTGTTTCTAGAACGCCTCACCCGTGTCGGACACAGTGCCGCCGTCCTTATTTTGTACGCCATGTAGCCCCTGCTCCGCACCGCCAAGATCATACTTTTATTGCGTAACTATGCGGAATTTCATAATTTTACCATTCATTTAATAAGCTTGAGAAGTTACTAACGATTTTTCATGGGTGTCAAACGGAATGACAACAAACTATTTAAGTACTATAACAAAAATCAATTCTCTCAATAAAAAAATATTTAATACTGTGTGGTAACATTTTTTCACATCCATGCTGGTTTACAACGTATGTCCATTTGGTCAGCTTTCTATACGTCACCGAATTTTCACTATAGCATTGACTGGGTTTGAATTAAGGGATTGAATGTGCTTGGAAGCCTGTAGGTATTCACTGTCCCTCAATGGGGTCATAAGGAAGTCTTGCATACTGTTCCGTAGGACACTTACTGAATAGGGATGAAATAATACACTCCTCTTGTCTATTCTATACTAACCCTGTAATAATAACAAGCTTATGTTAACTGTAACTAATAATATAATAGACTCCGGCAAATAAATAACAAGGCGTACAAAATGATTACATATTTAGGTCTTTTAATAAAAACCAATTGCATATTTAAAAATTTCCACAACCATCAATCATGGTAATATTTCATATATCAATGAATTGATATCGGTCTTTATGCATACAGTTTGTTATATGTAATATTATGGTTCCGCCGTTGAGATCAACATACTGTATTTATTAGGTGAGGACATGGTGAAGCCTGGATTAAAGCATTCGATTCTGTCTTGCGGATGTCGCTAGATTTTTTCGTAAATAACATATTCACGCATTGCAAGTTGTACTAAATACTAACAATGTTTTAAATGAGATCCGTCTGTAGAGGATTTTTTATATAATCTCATACTTATATTTTAGGTTATAGATCTAGTTCTAGACGCTTCACCGCCAAATTCTACAAGTCAACAACAAATAGAGTACCAAACGGAAGTGCTGACCACGTTAATGGAGAATTTATTGAACACTGAGCTCTTTGGTTCAGAGTCAAATATATCCAATGTGTGTTATCTGGCGGCCCGGTTGGTGGACAAGCTGTGGCAAGGCCAGCTGTCCCGGGATCCTCATGAGGTAATTATAAAATAACATGCCAATCCGGAAGACAAAAATGCATGACTGCCTCTGATTTTTTTTATTACACTTATAGGTATTTGATTTCGTCGTAAAACTAGTGACGCAAGCCAAGAAAAAGTCCTCGGTACTATCGCTGGAGGGCTTGCACCACTGTCTAAATCGAACAATATTGTTCTTGCTATCTCGGTCGACTGATTCCATCGCTGACCAGATGTCAGTTCTTGAAGCGCTACACAAGTTGACAACTAACAGGTAAAAAAAATATTTGTTGGCTCATCAGTAATTGGGTCGATATGGCACTGAAGTAGTTTCCTAAAAATAAAATAATGCTCTTACTACTTGTAACCTGAATAAACATTTCTGGCTTGTAATAATTTGTAGATTCAACATGTTCATATTTCAATACTCTCACCCTCTTTTTGAATATTTTGAACTAAAATTTACTGTTAAATAGGAGGCTATCCTCATTTACGGCCCAAAGTGCCCACGACATGTTTAGATGCACTTATACAAAGCCTTATAGGGTGGTAGAGGTCAATGATAAAAAAATGCAGCCTACAAATTCTGTAGGATGCAATAAACCTGTTGGAATAAATTTTTGAATTTTTGTTGAAATAAACATTTTAATGAAAATTATTTCTTTTCTAGATTGTTAATATTCGGAGCAGGAAATCACGAGTTAGAGTTTATTGGCTGCTTGACATACTGCTTGTTGCAACTCAGCGCTAACATGAAGATAGCGTTGGACTCCCACATGCGGACCACCTGGCACGTCAACCCCAGCGGCGACCTGGAGTCAAGGGACGACAAGCTTACAACACATCAAGGTAAATTGAAATTTAATTATATTAAATTTTCATTGTCTCTAAATTGATATATTCTCTAGGAATGTAAACTTGTTTCTAAGAAGTTTCTTAATTAGCCAAATTTGTCTAATACCCCAGCCAATTGAGTTGGCCGGTTTCCTTTCCGTACATATTTCGACTCAGTATATCAAGATACATATTATGCTAATTCATGTTATAAAATTTTTGAGTAATGAATTTTTAAAGATTGTACATACATTCTCTTGAACCTATTACATAAACCGTCAGATTTTTTTTTATACAAATATGTAGTTATTTTTTAGTGTCTTATGTTATTTATGTATAGGCCGAAATTTAATGGCTGGTGCGGCTCGGCGCGTTTGGGAAGAATTATATGCTTGTAAAAAGCCAGCCATAGAGGAGGTGTTTAAGATTACCCTCGTGTTGCCGGCCGGCAACGCGCGCGCGCCCGACCTCACGGCCGTCCGGGAGCAGCTCAACGAGAGCGCCCATAAGTTGTGGATCAACTACATCGATACGGAACGAAAGGTCGCTATTTAATTTATACTGGTTTTGTGACAATTTTCACAATTATTGGTTATTTTATGCAATTGCAGCTATATATATGCCAATAGTTTAGTACTAGTTTTGTTTAATATTTAGTTTAATTTCACTAGATTTGTTAAGTTACTTTTTATGCTGAGTTTAAACATTTTTTGTCTTATCATCAAATTTGACGGATTATTGTAAATATTTTGAAGGCTATTTATCGAGTCCCTTGGGAGCTCCACAATCAAATTCAATCAAAGATCCAGAAAGTGACCGGTGGCTTGACGCGGTTGGCATCCAGAACCAAAGTGAAAAAGGAGGATTCCGCTAAGCAAAGGCCTCATCTACCGAAAGATCACGCTCTCGCTTATATGCAGGATCATGTTCAACTAGTAAGGTGAGTTAATAAGTATAATAATTATTATTATGCAGCCTTTTAAGCTTTGTGGTACATCTAACATTTAACTTATTTGATAACAGAGGAATATAATAGAATTATAGGATTGAAGACATAATCTTAAATTATTACATTTGATTCTGGATATCGGTCGTTTTTGGTTATCATCGAGTAAATAAGAGAACACGAGTAAGGTGTGATCGAGGAAGCGTTGGTGGCAACGGGTAGTAGAACGATGTAAGCGTGTGAGGGCGCGGGCGCAGGCAGGCGTGGTGCGCGTCGCTGGCGAGCGCCGCCAACACGCTGGCGCACACGACGCGCTACGTGCAGGCCGAGTGGGCCGGCGCCTGGCGCGAGCTGACGCGCGAGCGCGGCCTGTGGGGCCCGCCGCGCGCCTCGCCGCTCGACAAGTGGGCGCTGCACTGCAGCGAGGGCCCGTGCCGCATGCGCAAGCAGCTGCGCCGCAACCTCGCCTTCTACACGCACTACCCACACCGCCCGCACCTGCTCCGCCCCGAGAACGTAACTCGTGCTTCATATTTTATAAAAACACTAGCTTTTGCCCGCGGCTTCGCGCGCGTTTAATTCGAAGTAAAACAATTCCCCTTTCCCTATACCGTGAAATTTCCTGCTATCCTTGGAATATCTAAA
>DWQT01001290.1:0-17427 GCA_018244895.1 Myscelus amystis hages
ACGGCTGTCTGATTCCAAATTAGGCAATCTATGGCCTGTGCTATGGTAACCAGATAGCTGATATACTTACATATATACATATTATATAATACTTATATAGATTTTTTTATTACGACCAGACACAGAACAAATAAATGTGCTCATCACACAAATGTTTGTCCTGAGTGGGAATCGAACCCACGATCTCCGGTTTCACAGATAGGATGTCTAAACGCTCGACCACGAAGCCAGTATTATTAGTATTATTATAATTTTAATATTAGTATTATTAATCGTTAAAAATGGCTATTACAGTAACGCCCTCGTACAAGGAGCCGATGGCGGGCTGGGTGGACAATCTAAACGGGCCAATCGGGCTCATGATCGGGGCCGGCAAGGGCGTGATCCGGTCCATGCACTGCTACGGTCACTACCACGCCGAGGTGGTTCCCGTGGACATCGCTATCAATGCGATCATTGTCATCCCGTACTACATTAACACTCAAATTGAAAAGTATAACAATGTTTTATGAAAACCATTTTCTTTATCATTAATTACTTAACTTTATAAAGAGTTGGTGATGAAAATAGTAAATGAATAGAATACAGTACATGATTATTAAACGTTTATTTAATATAGTATGGACAGTGCCAGAAACGACATTAATGCATACTATTTAAAATTTAAGTCCATCTAGTGCACTTATATCTATCGAATCTTCTTTTTCTTATAAAATATTATAATTCTTCATGCTTCCTATCATCAGGTCTCCAGAAATACCTGTCTTCAACTTGACAACAGGCGATGACAGAAACACCACGTGGCGTGAAGTGTTGGATGTTGGCAAGGCGACAGTACGCAAGTTCCCTTTCGAAGGACCCTTGTGGTACCCCAACGGGAACATCAGACACAACAAGTTTATACATAGTCTTTGCGTTTTCTTCTACCACATAATTCCTGCGTACTTGATCGACTTCTTGATGCTCATTTTTGGACAAAAGAGATTGTAAGTATATTTTTATACAGTCCCATGCATATCGAGCGATTATTCTTTCAGCCATTTGTGTTTTCGTAAATAGTGACTCGTCAAAGGATGTTAATAAAATGTCAATAATCAGAATTTTTCTAAATGTCCACCTCGAATGTTTTAACTCTGTGACCGCTATATGTATTAGTAACATTATTAATGCAGACTCGCAATGATCACGTTCTCCAAATCACGTGTAAGTAGAACGTGTACAATAATAATTATGGGATAAATAATATTGTTGGGCAATTATAAAGCATCCGTAGATCACATGATCGTTGCTATTACTAGTAATTATTTACATAATAACAAAGAATGATTCAAGCCCTCAAAATAGATAAATTTACATGTTCTACGTGTTTGTTATAGTATGGTGCGCATCCAAAACAGGATCTCAGTGGGTCTTGAGGTTCTCCAGTATTTCACAACCCGCGAGTGGTGGTTCGATACCCATAATTTCAAAGCACTCGCTACAAAATTGAACCCCGTCGACTTTGCCACATTTCCCATGGATCTGGCCATAATCGAAATCGTACCATATATAGAAAGCTGTATGATCGGTGGCAAGACATTCTGTCTCAAGGAAAAGATGGAAAACCTGCCGAAAGCAAGACTGCAAAACAATATGTAAGCATTAATATTGGAAATTTAGTGCATCTTAATCCATTTAAGTATTTCACTGTGAGTGATTCCTGATCGTCCCTGAAGACCACATTCAGTCTGTGTTTCAATGTAATAATTTTCCTTAGTTAACATTTGTACATCCTTAATGGCGTTATTTGAGCCGTGGAATTTTTCGGCATACCAGTCTTTCCGTTACCTTTATCTCTAATCTACAATGCCACCGCCTGGTAAGATATCATCACAACTTTCTTAGTATTGAAAGACCAGTGATTAAGAGATTAATATTAAGTTAAAAAATTTTACAAAAATTCTTCTCTTCTGTTTCCTGATGCTTTCTTTGTTTTCTTGTAAATCGTGTTTTCATTTCTGTGAGTCGAGCTCGTTTATATAATACTTTTTACAATTTTTGTTGCTGGATTGTCTCCGATTAGTAATGTACATTATATTTTCAGATTATTTTTTTTGGATTTGCTGGTTTCCGCATTTGTGTACCTGTTGTTGCTGTATGCGCTGGTCATCTACATCGAACCACTACGAGTGCTCCTGAGCTACTGTCCGCTTATAGGCTTTTTACCATTTGTGGGAAATGTCGTGTTTGAACAGTGATTAAAAATGACCCATCGATAATTCTAGGGATGAGGTTCAGTGTAATGTCATATTAAATAGAAGTATTGATATATTCCCCTTACTTGCACATGTAGATTTTCAAATAGATAGCAGGATTGAAGGTTAATTATCGTTTCGTTGTCAAAGATTAAGGCATTAATTAACTGTAGTAGAGGTTACGGTCATATAACGAACAGTCTCAATTTACGATCCACGTTATTGTATATATTGTGGTGATTTATAAGATAATAAACGTATAATCTAATACAATTATGGCACTCGTAAGTGAATAAATAATGAAAAAATGTAATTACACATGTTGAAGTAAGTTTTGTAGCGACTAAGTTTATAAATAATGTAAAACAGTATTTTGAGGTAATTGAAAACAAAGATTATTGTCAGAAGCGTAGAGATAATTCATGTGTTATGTTGTGTTCGGTATCATTCAGTAATTGCGAACGTAAACCGTTGGTATGCTGCTATTA
Source organism: Myscelus amystis hages (assembly GCA_018244895.1). Classification (NCBI taxonomy): domain Eukaryota; kingdom Metazoa; phylum Arthropoda; class Insecta; order Lepidoptera; family Hesperiidae; genus Myscelus; species Myscelus amystis. Next base: position 2,723 of record DWQT01001290.1, read on the forward strand.
TTATTGGTTGTCTGTCTATATATTGGATTAAAAATGACAAATCAATTATACGAATATGATTATAGTGTGAGTATTAATTATGGCATGCCAATTTACAAAAGTAAACACGTATTTAAAAAAAGATGTAATTAAAAGTCGTTGAACAAGAACTCGTTAATTATAATTGGCGCGAATGAAATGGTTTATGGTGCCAAGATGCTAATTAGTAGCCAGTTGATTGTACCGCCAAGGGAAATATTATCTACGCGTAGTATCAAAACCGTTGATAGCAATATTGAGCGGTTGTGAACAACAAAAGATCAGTTTAATTGTATCACTACTATTTGTCCAGTGTGTCTGCTCTAAATAACAATAAATCGCGGTGACAGAATCTGTAACTCATACATGCAATAAAGAACGGTTTTCCTGCATGGTTTCCTTATCAAAACATAATTTTGTAACTTGGTCCAGTAATTACAAAAACAGGCTGTCGAGCACAGATACTTCCAAGCATGATGGATTTTATCAACGATTAAACGGTCAAAAGCGCTTATGAAGTGTAAGTATTTGGTAAAATCATCATAATATACAGAAGAGATAAACAATTAATTATTTATATACTAGCGAGATTGCTTTTATCATACTTCCTGTGCATGTCAACCTCTATTATATGTTAAGCACCGGGAAATAGAAGTTTATAACACAACACAAAATATGTAAACCAGTTAAAATACCTCTATGTCTGCTTTCAGTTAACATGTAATCGTGGATTCGCATCATAATAATTTAGTTTCTACCACTTGTCAGTGGAACAAACGCTTAAAGCAATATGTACTTAACACTACGAATAATGCTATAGTGTAAAATCTTGTTATTTTCAGTCTCCAAATCTGTAACCTATTTCTTCGCTTCGAAGCCGTATTTCGTGTTCACATATAAAGAACAATTTCTCCGAACAACTAATATCGTTGAGTTCTCCGTTGTGGAACATGGAGCCACATTTCTCGTTCTCCCCGCCGTCAGGCTGACCGTAACCCCACTTATTGTAACCGCTCTGGTGTAGTGGCTCCCCTGTAGGACCAAAAACGAGTTTTAAGCGAAAAACAACTAATTAAATCGCATAAGACAGTTATTTTTAGCTTCGATGACAAAAATATTATCAAGCTCATTATGAAATAGTTTGCTAATTTTTCGTACTTCCATACATTCAAAAAAAATTAAACATGACTATTACTTTAACAATGACCTCCAGTGCAAAAATAAAATTAATAATATACTCGTAGTTAGCATCAGAAAAAACTGGATTACTAATGAAGAGTCTTCAAAGGTGCTATTTGCCTGTGCATGTCTTTAACAGATGTTTTAATACACCAACCAACGTACCTTTAATTGTAATCCACTCATTACTGTTTTTGAATCCTAAATGCACTGCTCCTCTTAAGTAGTCTCCTATTACTTTGTCTTTAGGTGCAAGCGCGGTAATATTAACTAAATGGGCAGCCTCTGCGTTGGAATCGATGACTGCCAAATACGATTGTTCTGCATTACAAATCGCGTATGACTCAGACCAGGTTTTTGGCGTCAGGTGGAACTTGTAGCATCTGTCCATTATATCGCTGTGGTAATGGTAATCTAATAAATATAAAAGTTTAATTTATAAATTGTAATTATCATACCTGTAGAATATAGTTTTATATTATTAAAAGGGCCTCAGTTCGAGGAAAATGTTTAGTAAATAAAAGGCGTTGCATTGATAAAACCATTTTTACCATTTATAGATTTTCGCGGCATGAATACAAAAATGTAGGATATTATCGTTAAGCTTTGTAAGAATTCTGTTGTGAAAATTCTCAATTTTGAAAAGGTAAAAAACTAAGTTAAACAAAGCTTACGAATGTCAGGCATGTCGCATCGCTTGTTCCACTGAACAGTTCCCTGGGTTTTCTTGCAGATGAACGGATGTCTGTTTGCACAGTTGTCGTCATTGAGCGTGCCATCCATTCGTAACACCACGCAGCCCTCTTCGCCATCAGCGTTGTTGGGCTCTCCGTAGTACCAATTGTGATAAACATCATCTATTGACCTACCTACATTCAAAGTAATTGTAAATACGAGACATTGAACCAAGATGGCTATAATACGTCAGTGGGTCAGGTTAAAAGGGTATCGGCTCTTGCAACTGGATAGTAGAAAAAATAATTAAATATCAAAAGCCAATATGCTTTTATGTGACTGTAAAATTGGTGCATATAATGCTATGACAAGAAGACAATAAACGTATAATATTAGATTTCTTTAATATTCGTTAGTTGTACGTTTGAATTAAATAAATCTTTGATACTGATAATAAGTTAGTATACATTTCCTTACCGTCAATTGTATCGAAGACTTCTTTCACATTCCAGTCAGCTACGCCAATGTATACCCACGGTATGAAAGGTTGAGTTTCATTCCAAAAACCTATAACCAAAGCAGCCTCATCTTCGTCTTCCGGGTAGAAGAGAGTAGCGCCTTCCCACTCGCATTTAGTTCTAGCGTCAATCCATTTTTTTTTTTGGGTGTGCAGTTTATAGAAACTATTTACATCTTTTATATATCTATAGTCACTCCGAAAGAAAACATCTGCTTGACTCTCTAAAATAAGGCGTACAATATAAAAATTATTTAACAACAATTACATATATCTATCAAGACAAACCATTTGTTTATATCTAGAAATCAATAGTTATATTGATATATTATTATTAATATATGATTTACGTATAATACTCACGTGCGTCAGGCAGGATACATCCTATTAACAAAATAAACAGCACATAATTCGATTTCATTTTAAACAAACGCTGTTCTTTATAGTTTCAAATCAGCATGACGGTGGAAACTGATTTTAATGAAATCTATTTCGAATCCACACGTCTATATCGGATCGTACGTTGAACAAAATAATGCGAACAAGTGAGTAATGCAAGAACCTACTTCACTTCATCGTGGACAGGAAAATATCCGGGTGCACGGTGTGTATAATATATATGTGTATATTTCGGTTATAACAGCATAATTGAAATGATAATTAATTTGTTTTTATACGATTGTATGTATGATGTTATATTATAATTTCTGTGAGTCATGCCTACATCCATAATCACAGCAGTTTGGGTGTATCGAGTGGTTTAAAAATGGTTAATAAAGTATAACTTCGTAACCATTAACGAAAACCTTTTTGTGTTAATACAAAGGTTATGGCAAGGCAAGGTTATGGCATAAAAATAAAAAAAAAAACTGAAATTTTAGTCGTCGTTTATTTTCGTTGTTTTACGTTCTTGATGTAAATGAAATATGTAGATATGGTTAATTGTCGGTCAGGCTTCGCATTCGGTTTACAGGCTTTAATATTCACACAATAAATCCATATCTAATTAGCGTTCAATTACTTCTTAATTACACTTCATTCACTTATTTCCACTGTATTGTATTGTTGTGGTTGGGTTGTTATAGGTACCTTATTAAATTTGGACTGATGTTTTTTTTCACCCTTATTAGTAGTCCACTGCTGGACCGGGTCTCCCTTCATAGTGAGAGGGATTTAGGCCATAGTCCACCACGCTGCACGCGCCACGCACACTTATATTTAAACTTTTAGTTATAAAACGCAGGTAACAATTCAGAGGTGCGTGCCAGGATCGAACCCAAACACCCGGAAGAGACAGGCAGAATTTCAAACCGTTAGGCTATCACTGCTCACTTCTACTGATGACTGGTATTTATCAAGCACTAATTGACTAACCTTTTGGGCCAGTGATTAGAAAGCATGACTGCTACAACGGAGGCCGTGGGGATTCCCCAGGTCAAACATCATATATTTTGTATTGTAGGTACACTCAAGATTAATGGAGTTTGAAAAAATAAAACTAGTAATCGTGTTCTTGTGTGCTTTATTCAAAACCTTTAATTGGCGATGAGATCGGTGTATTTACAATAAAAGCCAAAATGTTGTAACCATGAACAATTGTCGTAATCACTATTTTGTGAAACGAATGAAACAAATTTCTAATAGGTATAATAATTGAGTACTTTATTAGTTTTCATCATCCTAAAGCAACTTAGCAAGCCAGCAGCAACAGTTAAGTGGTCGCTGCCGCCCATGGACAGCAGTCGACCGCGAATAGGGCTATAGGGATGGGTCTGTGTTAACTCAGTTAGTGTTAGATTTAATAAAAACTTGTTTGTTATATGGATATGAGCAGTGCACGGCTGTTAAATAACACGAACTCAGCTTTTTTTCTATAGCAATGTTGTTCCGTAGATGTGGTTAATTCTGACAACATTAACATTAGTGCGTTCGTAGCTAAATATCATTGCTCTGAGAGTCGAGTTCGTGTTCGCATATGAAGAACATTCTTTGAAAACATCCAATGTCGTTCAGTTCGCCGGTGTAGAACATAGAGCCGCAGTGCTCGCTGCCAGCGCCGTCGGGCTGGGTGTAGCCCCAGCCATCGAACCCACTCTCGTGAAGAGGTGTTCCTGAAAATTGATCAACTTCTAGGTTATCTGCTATAACTACGTATAACAATTCGCTTTTACTCTCCACCTAGTTGGCGAGGGCAATAAAGATTTACCATAATAACTTTTATCATTGATTACATATTAGTGGTGGATTACTAAAGTATTTTGAACAGTCTCTAAAAATTACCAGAGCACGAGCTACTCGTATTTGATGTACGTAAATATTCGATATTAAATAAAATTTATATAATATGGCTATCGCCGTAATACACAGCATTGCTGCTCACCCATTGTTATACACGTCTGGTATTTTCCTTCCTTTTATATATAAAGTACTTTTGGGATGGCATCAAATGCAATTGTAGATTTACAGACCGTTTTCAATGTGCGTAGAATATATTTCGCTTCAGCTTTATATTTTTGTTTACATACATGTCTATGTAACAGTACGTTTTAAACAAACACATATGTACATACCCTTAATAGTCTCCCAAAATCCATTCTTTTTATGAAAACCAAGATGCACTGCGCCGCGTAAATGAAAGCCACTAACATCGTCTTTTGGCGCCTCCGCCGTTATGTTAATCAAGTATTGATTCTCATAGGGAGAATTGATAATTGCCAAGTATGAGTCTTCTCCGTTGCATAACATGTATGCTTCAGTCCAATTCATAGGGGTCAAGTGAAATTTGTAACACTTATTCAATATACTGTTGTATTTATAACCTGTGGAGAATAAAGAAGTAGTATAGATGCAGGACGGTTTAAAATAATGGTGCATAAGCTTTCTCCAAGCATGCCGGATCCATCTCAAGCTACAATGCATTGTTCAGCGTCCTATCATACTATTGTACCATATAATATAAAAATGAAATAAAAGGAGCCTTGGGACATCTAAAGATAAAGGGCAATCTGCCTGACAACTGACGTCCGAGCCGAGAGAAAACGGGTAAATTAAATGTAAGTGACATTTTATACAAGACATTTTGCGAGAAGGTGGGTAAAGTACCCGCTTTCTCCATAGTTACGTACTGTTATGAGAGTCTTGGATTTTCCTTTTTTAAAAAAAGAAAGAAATTATTTTACCACACTTTTAATAGTTTTAATACATTTGATTTGGGCTTAGAAAAATAACGGATGGGGCGAGTGTCACTATTGAAGCTGCAATCTGAACTAACTCTGTCCGCGGGAACTAGATGAACATCCTCGCAAATGCTGACTAGGGGTTGCAGGTACATCAGCACTATAGCCTTCATACTGTGTATATAACAGTACCCTCACTATCCAGGTTACATTCGCTGTTCCACTTAAAGGATCCCTCAGTTTTCTTGCAGATGAAAGGATATCTGTTATTGCAATTTTCATCTTTCATAGTGCCGTCCTTCTGCATAACCGCACAGTTCTCCTCGCCTTCAGCGTCGTCAGGCTCATTGGCCGCCCAATTGTTGTAAACATCCGATATTGGCTTTCCTTGTATCGTAACACATTTTACCATAAATTAAACTATTTCAAATAAATAAATTGTAACAATCCGTGTGCAAAATCTATATATTAGTATATGTGTCCATTGTAATATGTTAATACGGTGTGAACATAGTGCGTTGTGTTTTTGCTTTTTGCTTATGAATTGTTACGTTTTAATTTAACGACAATGGACCCTCACAATAATATACATCTGCAACATGTATCATAGATACTACTAAAGTCCGATACTAGCTAAAACTCGTATTGTTCGCTTCTTAGTTCCTGTTAGCGACCGACGAAGGAAAATTATTAATTTTTAAGTTTTAACTGTATAATTAATATATTACATAGATTACATCATTTCAGTTTAGTTGCAACACAGGAGTAAAAACGATAACTAAAAGCCATTTTTTTAAAAACAAGTGACACCTTTTTAAATTATCCTTACGAATATTTTACATACAATATTTTCATAGGCACTAAATTATTTGATACCACATACCATCGACGGTCTCGTACACATTTTTTACATTCCACCCGGCGATACCAATATAAAATTGTTCGATTTTCGGTGGCGTGACCGTCAGCAGAGCTTGGACAGCTGTCGCTTCTTCCACATTGTCAGGGTAAAACAGTACAGCGTTCTCGAACATGCAAGTTCTTTTAGCTTCCGCCCACGTCTTTGGCGCCGTATTAATTTTGTAGAAACTCTTAGTTTCGTCTATAAACATGTAGTCTTTCCGAAAGAAATTGTTCCTTACATCACCATCTAAAAATGATGACATTCGTGTAATATTTTTATAATTAAGCAAAGGTTTAATGTTTAAGAATGTATGATTATTAAATATATATACAAAGAGAGCGAACAAATGACATAAACTAAAATAATTAAAACGCATACGGTGCCTTGAAATGGAATATAAAATGTTGTTATAATAATTTGTATAATTATTCTGTATTCGTTCTAAATACTTAAGCACTTACAAGTCAATCCGGACTGAAACGCAACGAGAATCAAAGCAAACACCCTCTTAGCCCACATCTTGAGTAGAACTGAGGAAGTTACATCTAAACTTATGACTAAATGTCGCGTTATAATACTGTGTGTGCCTTCACTATGGAGAGTATATATATATACATACGGTGTATGTATATATTATACATATGTATATACATACACAGTATACTAGACTACTATTATATATCTTTCCTAGATTTTACTCAACGCAAATTTTATTTTCGATTTATTCGTGAAGGCGGAGACGGAATGCATGTTTACAATTTTGGAATAGTTTACATAACTCTTTAAATATTTTAACTGACATTTTATACAATTCAATCGTACTTTTCACATATGTAAATATAATAATTGTGTGCAAAAATATGTTACGTTAAGATTTCTCTGCCTATAAATTATGGGTACATAACGGATGGTGTATAAATTATATTATATGAGGTTTGTATACATATACATAACTGATAATTTAATGTATATATATGCGTATATGAATTTATGTGATAAACAAGGAAAATCGAACGCAACATTTATTGTATAATGTGTAGTAGGTTATCGTAGTGTGATAAAATACATAACGAAGCTGGTAAACCGAAATATGTAGATTAAAACATACATACCAAATGTAATACTTCTACAGCATACATTTCTATCAAGTCTATATATGCATTTTGTTATTCAGGTCCTGCTTTATTTACAGTGGTTTTGATAGGCACCCCAGACTTTTCGCGCTACGATGTACTTCGGTAGTCACGATGTAGAACGTTATAACACTGGGTCGTCAACAAATATTTAGTAAAAAAAAACACATTAATCTACTCAATGTTAATTTTTCAATTCGAATTTGAAATTGATTACACCTTGTTTTCGCTACTCATGTATTTAGTATGTTTGAGCAACATGCGGCTTTACAGAATTATTTTGCCCGGCATTTTAAACCTAATATTTGTATATTTCTTTGTTCGGATAGTGTTTTATTCAATTACACAAATAACATGGCCTGCATTTGTATCAAATTAATCACGCAAATAGTTTATGTGCCACGGAATGGCGTAGGCTACTTTGTATTTCCTTAGGGCCTAAAGGTTAGTCTATCTGTTGTAAATTTTTTTCCTTAGGATATAAGATGGGCTGAAGAACGTAAGAGAGAAGGCATGATTTTTATTAATCTCTTCGACTAAGGACATTGCGAAATAGCTAAACGAAGCGAAGGTTTAGTCGAAGCGTGACTGGCCAAAATGCACTAAAAGAAAACGAAAAGGTTACTCGAATAAAATTTTTATTGTATGGAATAATCAAAATCAATTTAGCATACAACGTTCATATGTTCCTATTTTCTTACAAATGTAGGACTTTAAATGCGACATGATATAAATGAAATACTTGATCTTACACAAACATAACTGTTCTTAATCGAATCATTCTTATCGTCTGTTTTCATGTGTGTCCGGTGCCGCCTCAGTGAAATACTTCTTTTAATCATGGTGTTCTGGACTGACATATTACAGATGAAACCTAAGTGCTACATTCGGAAACTTAATTATCTTTCACGATCACGTTAGGTAGGTCACTATAAAGGAATAAAAGTTAACATTAATAAAAATTAAACACATTTCTAATAACAATGAGAAGTAATAAACATTATCAAATAGCCATTGCTAGTTAAAGCAGTAATTTATTAGTATTAATATTATGTTATATTAGTTTATCATGAAATCAATTGACAATTATTCCACGTGTTGAAAATGTTGAATGAAATGGGAAAAAGGATGAACTAACAAATTGTTATCTATTTGAAGTGAACTTAAAATCAATGCAAAATCAGAACAGAAAGAGAAAATATATTTCCTCCATAATTTTCCTTTTTTAAGAAACAGCGGCCGGTTACATCACTTTCACCCATTCTCTCACTTGCAGTACATTAGATTTAAATATAATTATGAATATTTTTCCCGGTTACGACTCCAGTTTGTTATTGACGAACAATACAAAAATGTACGTATTTATAGGCTTTAGCTTTTTTAAAGGTTTTTAGTGAGAATTAGCAAGATTACTGTTCAATGTTAGAATTTGTGAGGACTTGAAAACTGGGGCGGCAGTGAATTACTAACTCAATAAACTCGCGGTAAAAGTATACATCTACGTGTATATTGGATTAAGTGAACACGCATTGAAAAATAAATTACCTTCCAAATCTATACTTAAGGTCTTCACTCTGAAGGTCCACCTCGTGTTCGCATATAAAGAACATCCTTTGCCAACAGCCGATGTCGTTCAGTTCGCCGGTGTAGAACATGGACCCACAGTTTTCAGCGCCACCGCCGTCGGGCTGGGTGTAGCCCCAACCGTTGAACCCGCTTTTATATAATGGTACTCCTACCAACGTGAACAGTAAGACATTTAATTAAAAGGAACGGAAATATAAAGCACATTCTGAAAATAGTCCTAGTATCAAAGTTGTTAGAAATCGACAATGAAAGAGTGTATAGGTTGCGTATAGGTATGGCTTGCAGCCCGTTTTAAAATTTTAGCAATGCATTCAAAAGGTATTTACTTATGCAGTACAAGTCCGTCTATAATTAAGGCGAATTATAAAACACATTTATTCCTATTTTCGTTCCATAGAGCATTCATGTGTTGTTTTGATTCATTTTATAGGATTATGGAATAATAACAATATCCTCGTAAATATACTGTTCATGATTCATGTTGTTTGTTAGAATAATCATAATATGTACAGGATAAAGGATTCTAGGTCATTGCGTCAACAAAGTTTGTTTAAATTAATAACAATTTTAAACATAGCTATATTGTTACTTTCTGTGCAATTTCAGCAAATACAAAAGCTTTCGATAATAGTAGTTATGATACAAGTGTGGGTGATTCATGTTGTTTGGTGCAATATGAAAAAACAATGTGCCCTACGGCAATGCGTCAATACAGTTTATTTGTACTAATTACTATTTGTCATACAATTATAATATTAATTTCCCTGTCACGATACGAACTAAGCTAATATATAACATAATAATATATCATAGATTTTTATTTCATGGGAATCGGTGATGTACTATGTAAAATTTAATAATAGCACTATTTTATATTCTCAAACGTAAGGCTGCTTAGCCTTGCAAACGTACCTCCTAAATATGAACACTGATTTACATAAAACATAACGTACAATGTTTTTAAGAAATACATACCCTTAATAGTCTCCCATATATTGTCTTGATTGTGGAAACCTAAATGAACTGCGCCACGCAAGTAGTCGCCCCTGATATTGTCCTTGGGCGCCTCCGCTGTGATATTTATTAACAGCTGATTTTCATACTGAGAATTAAGTACTGCTAAGTATGACTGTTCAGCGTTACATACGACGTAAGCATCCGTCCAATTTTTCGGGGTCAAATGAAATTTGTAACACCTATTCAAATTCGGGTTGTATTTATATTCTGCAAATGAAAGATATTATTACACTTTTATACAAGAATTATCGGGGCAATGGTGACACCGCATCATCGGTTTAGCTTAATGAAATCAAGTTGAAATCATAGTCCACTAGCAGACACATGTTAAGTTCCATGATTTTCATCTTTTGGAATCTGACTGTAGTTCTGTTAAGTTTTCTTTACGTGCGTTTTACCCGGTTTCTTTAAAGCAAATTGTCCTTTACTGATCAAGGAATCTTTTGATGTGCTTGACAATTTTCCTTGTTATAAAAAAATAACATCCATAAATCTATTTAATTTAATTAACAAATGCAATAATTATTGGCAGTAAATTAACGTTTGGTTTAGATATGGATATAATGACAGGAATACTAGGACCTGTTGCTTCGTTTATCTATATTTTTTACTCAGTTTTCTTATAAGAAATTAAATTAGTATCAAGCAAAGTATCACTCTCAAACTGATCATCATTATCGTACATAATTAGATATTCTAGTGGTCTCATCTTAGTTAAGTATATGTACAGTGGATCGGACAAATTAAAATAACATGTTGTTTAATGTATAATAACGTTTGTATCTCTATCTATCAGTCTATCTATCTGTCAGTCTATTACTACGTAATTAGTAAAGGTTTAATGCTTACATAACGAACACAGAGAACGGAAAAACCTGTGTTTTTCCGGAGTGCAGATATTCTATTGACTACTACGAGTATATACAAGTTATAAACTACCACAGTCTGTGTTTTCCGGAAATTAAACCTATGGCTTTTTAAACATACGAGTATATTGAATATCCATTTACCAGGCCAAAATTCTATACCGTACGTCACACTATCATTTTTCATCAGGCGAGCGAGAAACTCTAGCCTAATTCAAATGAAAAAGTTGAAGGTGTATTTTATTCTATTTTCCTGTAAGGCCTCTTGTGGACAAACAAAAAATCAATTCAGTCTTCCAACTTTGTATCCATAAATATGTTAGTTAAACCTCAAATCCAACGTCAAATATAGGTACGTACTTAAGTATAGAAATTGATGAAATACATGTCTGTAAATCCTCTCCTATCCAATCATCCTACCACACGCTGGCCAAGTGCTGGTAGACTTCACGCACCTCAGAAAACTAAAATATTATACGCGTATACTTTATAACATCTCTAAGGTGAGGTTGCCTCAAGTTGTTTTCCTTTACCGTTATAGCAAGTTATATTTAAATTTTAGTTATAGTTAAAACGCACTCAACTAGTCAGAGGTACGTGCCAGGATCGAACCCAGACTCCCCGTAATGAGAAGCTGAATTTAAAACCACTAGGCTATTACTGCTTCTCTATCCATAAATGAAAAGAACCAAGACATAGATAATTCGATTGAAGTTTTTAATCTTCCCCGGACATCAAATTTTTAATAATTTCAAATTTGTCGCCGTTAAGAACAAATATAGGTAATTGTTTCCATTCAAATAAGGGAATGATGTATAATAGGGCTCTTACCAGGATCGGGATTGTTACACTCTTTGTTCCAATAAAGCGTTGCGAGAGATTTCTTACAAATGAACGCATACTTCTTGTCACAATTTTCATCCCGGAGCGTGCCGCCTTGGTTCATGACCACGCAGCCCTCGCCGCCTCCTGCGTTGTCGGGTTCGTTGAAAGCCCAATTGTTATATACATCTGCTATTTGCCTCCCTGTAATCATAGTGCAGAAGTACTAACATTTCATAATTAGTAAGTATCAATCATAGTGTGTTCTTTATTAACGATTTCAGAACAACAACGAACTTTACATAGTATTATGTAAATTTATTTGTAACATGTCTGTTACTCTCTGTGGGACGACAAATCTTTTTAGGGTTATCCATAATTTTCGTATTGTAATTTTTTTTTCAATTAATTTAAAGGAATTTCTCGCTGGGTGACCATATCGTCCGGTAAAAATCAACAAAGAAATAATAACTGAAACACATTCCGTTAAACAAATAAACGAAAACAATCAATCAGTTTCTTCTTCTCCGATATGTAGTAATTATTAAAGAAATTGGGTATATTAACAATATCGTAGAAAACAGGGGCTATATTTCTTTTAAGGGCCTAAAAATTAGTTTCCGAAAATGTATAGTTTTACCCGGTTTATTTAAAGTTTTAAATTCATGGTAACACACACTTGTTAACTATATTTATTAGTAGTTGTTTTTATTGAATTGCAAAGTTTTTTTTTTCTTTCATAAAATATCATTGCCATATCTCTAATAATAACAGAGGGTAATTATTTATTTAAATTAATCCTTATCACTCCAATTCTGAGTTCGTTTCGTAGTTGTGACCTGAAGTGATGTGTTAACTAATACATATCATGATTTGTGATACAAATGTTTAAGTATTTATATGAATCTTACTGATAAATAAGAAGAGGCACTTATAAAAAATAATAAAAATAATGTTAAATTGAATGTGTTTCGTTTTTCGAAAAGTAGTGGCTCGTAACGTGGTTGTTCATAGACACGTGCCTGAGTCTGCTCCACTTACCATCAACGGTTTCGTAGATGCCCTTAACATTCCAGGCAGCCACCCCGATGTACAGATGCTGGATTTTAGGCTGCGTCACATTCCATAACGATATAACAGAGTTCGCTTCGTATTCATCTTCGGGATAGAAAAGGGTAGCGCCTTCCAAAGCACATTGGATCTTAGCGTCCCCCCAAGTTTTCAACAGCGTGTTAATTTTATAGAAATTCTTTTCTTCTTCCACGTACATGTAGTCTTTCCGGAAAAATTTATTCTCAGCTTGACCAGCTAAAAAAATTGATAGCTTGATGACATGTTAATTGTTACGATATATCAGCTTAATAACATTATTATGATTACAAAAGTTATATAACCCCAATCATGGTCTATTTCGTCGTTTTACAAGAACAGTCGTTTATTATAAAAACGTGAGGTGTTTTTCTGTAATATAAATATTATAACACTTACAAATGAGCGTGAATCTGAAGACACACAGCAGTAAGATAGCTACGCACTTGGACCACATGTTGACGGATCGTCTCAACGTACGTCTGCACTTGCGACCAGCAGACGCGTTACAAAGACGACTCAATGCGATACACACTACTCTAACTGTGTGTACTGTATATAATTACTGTATATAAACTCTTATAAAATTACTACTGTATATAAACTTTTTGAATATTATCACTGTTCATAATTAATATGGGTTACAACGAAGCGACTAACTACGTCTTTGTTGCTGTGTCTGACGCAAAATATATATTGTGTTATGTATAGCTATAATGACTCTTCCCGTTAGAACATTACATTAGTTACATAACATAAAAACTATTCCCTATAGTATTATTTTTCTGGACGTTTGGAAGCGAAGGAATGCCAGGCGGCTACGGGTTGGTTGTATTTATTACCTTAACTACTGGCTAAGGCTTTATTGATAATGTACGTAATAAAAATAATTGTAAATGTAGATAACATTTAGTTCTAAGAATGACCAAAGTACATAAGGTATTATAATGATTATTAAATTATTATTAAAAGAAAGAAAGATAATGTATCTGAAATTTAATTCGAATTATTAAATGTACCCGACTCTACGCGTTTCCTTTGAAAACTATTTGTACAGAATGCTTTATTGAATATACTTACATGGTAGGCATATAAATATTACAGCAATTATATTAGTTGTGGTGGCTTAAGTTATTGTAATAACATTGAAAACGCTCCAAATAATAATGTAATTTGCGTTTATTTTAACATTTATTTTCTTCATATGCAGTTATATTAAAATTACTAATAAACAGTTATATTAACTTTAAAAATGACTTCATACAGAGCTTATAATAAAACTGGCTCCCTCCAGGACAAGTAGCGCCACACACACGTTCTATTTTGAAAGTATAAAAGCGCGTGTGTACAATTCAATTGAAACAACATTTCGTGTAAACTGTGACTTTTATTATAGTGAAGAACATCTTTGTTGTGTCAATTTCTGTTTGACTAATCATCTTATGTTAGCTTTTACTCCGAAATAATATTCGCAGTTCCTGGACTATACTACGTATCCCCGATACGTAGTATAGTCCATTTGCAACTTTTTATTACAGGGTGACTGATTAATTTGCTGTTACAGGCAAATACAAACATAAATAACTTGCGGTTATTTAGTGTAGCATAATGTTGAGAATATGTGATGACTTTAACATAAACAGTATAATGGTACGTTCAGACTACGACAGAAATTGTGACATAAGTGTCAGACATTAATGTCTGTACTTTTTGCACTTATAC
>DWQT01001291.1:0-17423 GCA_018244895.1 Myscelus amystis hages
CATATATACTACCTACTCAAAGTGCAATGATGTTTTAAAAGCCCGAATACACTTTCCGTGGTTAACCGCTCAACGTGCTGTTCGCAGTCAAGAACGTTCAGTTCACAAAATAATATTTTATCGAATATGATAGCTATACGTTATAAGTAACGAATGGGCTTCCTAGTTAATAATAAATGGTCACACCACCATCAATCATCATAGTACGTCCAATTGTATTAAGACAAAATTTCTCTCTAATATAATCTTAGTTGTATCAATATGTCTAAAACTCAAGTTCTAGAACCTTATATCATGACGTATCAAGAGCATACTCTTAAACGATCAAACCAAAATCACATCTACAAGGGCTCTACGTAGTATGCTATAAACTGCAATCTCTGCTCTGTTTCCGTCTCTGCAAGTCTCCATAAAGTATAGTACGATTTCTCTTATCTATCTCACTCTCATGCGGGTTGCGGTAAATACTAGCCTATACAAAATAACTAATAGTTCACTGCACAAAGGCTTCCTTAATAAGCTATATCGAGCCCTCGTCCATTCAACAACTCGTTTGCCCCAATAGTAACATCGTACTACTGATGCGCAACGGACAGTGTACAAGCCGCTTCATTATACATTATAATTAACTACTCATGCAATAAATCTATGATCAGACATACATAAGGACGTTTAGGTAAATTATAATAAAATAATTCAGCCTTAATGAAGATAACCATCATAATATCTTCAGTAAGGTAGTTTTATATAATGGTTGAACACAGAAACATACATAATATGTATAAATGCAGTCACGTATATTTTAAATAAAGTCCTTATACAAAATCGTCTGTTAGAGAAATATTTAGAATATAGAATTAAGGAGTATTATTGTTTTCTATGCCGAACTATAAAAAATGGAATCATTTTTTCTCTCCCATTTTCCGTTAGCAAAAGGACAATCCCTGAATATGATTACTAATAACTCTTAGTAATAAATGTGTTTTGCCTTAGAAGTTGAGCAATGTTTCTTTCTGAGGCAGTACGGTTATTTATTGTTCTCTGCAGACGACGCAGGCGCGGCGCATCTTCACTGCCCACTAGGGTTGGCACGCTTTTAATTTTCAAACTTTCCTATATATAAAAGCGAATTTATTTTGTACACATTCCATTCATGAACTATTAACTATGTGCCTCTGCTTAGCTTATCTTTATAACTACTCCTAAAACACTTGAGTAGGACCCAGTCAACCCAAACAAACCACTTCTAATATAAATATTGTTTTAGATCTATAATATTATAGTCGAAGGTTTATAATTTGTTTATTTAAAAGCTTCACTGCTGGGCAAAAACCGGATTATTACGTGCAGTGTTTCGATCGATTGCCAATACGTTCAAATCGTCAATTAATAAATAAGAACTTTCATATAACCTAAAAGACAAATTCCGAAACAGGCTATTTTCGATTTTGTTTTTGACAACCCTAATACAACCAGATCCTAAGACTAAGCCCAGACGTTGTGAATTTGTAAACCCGTACAAAATATGACCCGGGTTAAAGTTTACTGCTTGTACGTAAGCGCGAAAATTGATATTAGCGGCCGGGGCTTAGCGCTGCAAATTGGTACGTCTGTTGAACAGGGTACGCTTATGAAGAAATATCTTCGTACCATCTAAAACTATCTATACGATTTCGATGCAAAGTTAGAATTTAACAACTGATATTGATTAAAAAAAAATCACTTGCTATGAGATTGAAAGAAAACATCGTGAGGAAACCTCTAAATACATCTTTATATGGACAATTTGACAACTAACTTGAAATGTCTAAATAATAACATTTGATTTCTAACTACCCTCTAAATAACAAAGAGCGGGTAGATGAAAAAGTAGTAATACAATTTGCGTTCGTTTTTCAAATCGTATGTTTTCGAAGTACCCTCTAAATAAAACAAACAGTGAACTGGTACATGCCTATGGAAAGCAGCTACTTCGCGGCATGCGCTGTGCGGTGATAGGTCACGTGACACATTACCTCTCCCTGCCTCATTCTTGCATAAGTCCTCGCTACAGACGATTAAACGGCGACCTGTTGGTCGAGTGGTTAGAGAGCTGCTAAACAGGAAACCGTGGGTTCGATTCCCACAACAGAAATGCATGTGATGAGCACGTGTTTGTTTTGTCTCGATTTAATCAAAATGTCTATTAAATTATTACATAGACTGTATACATGTACTTTAATTAGCTGTCCGGTTACCATAACACAGCCATTTAATTGTCTAATTTGGAATGAGATCACCGTACGTGAAATTAACCTAATTATTATCATCACAAACACTGTGTACTTGTTGTCGTTAACATCTCATATTTATGTGTAATATAGTTACTTGAATAACGTTACACGTGATTAGTAAATTCGTATAAACAGAATATCCGAAGCTCGCAAGCAGCGCGACTGCGGGCCGCGGCACACCTCCGAGCGCTTACACAACGCCCCTTTCAAGATGCACATATTCATTATCTCGCTACGAATGAATTCTGTAACAAACAGCTTTAATCTCTTCCTTTTTTCTCGCTTCACTGTAAAATGTTTTAATCTCAAAATCGCAGAATTGTAATTTTTCCTCACTTGTTGAAAATGTCACTAGTTTTAAATTATATTTTTTTATATGTACTGTCATAAGAAATTCAACGTATCAAACGGGTAAGTTATTAAGATAGATAAGATAAGATAAGATAGATAGCAGATATTTGCTTCTCAAAACAAATCACAAATGTATTTAAGAGAGAAATATCAAATAATACAACATTTTTATGGTTCCCATACTTGATCCTAAATTTAAAAAAATATCAGGGGAAGTATACACTAATTCAATTACAAAATTCGTGACCTGAATATAAACCAAAAAGTAATTGATAGTTTATTCAAAGTATTTTGATCAATTACTTCACAATAAATAGATCGCAATATCTTTCGTAACAATCTATGAACGTTTCTAGAGATTCACATATTTCCCGTTTGAAAACACTCAGTTCAACATATACGTCAACCTAATCCAACTCCAATTGATATAATTGCATTAAATATATATATAATTTCCCCCATTATATACGCGTATCAAGGCATTAAACCGACCGTTCGTTGAGCTGATGCAACTGACTGCGTCTAATCTAATGATTATTTTATCACTTTGACTCATCAACCGATGTAACGCGCGTTTATAATTAAACATAAGGCTCTGTTTACATTTATTGAATTACTGATAACAGTTCAAAACCTGCTCGTCTGGTCGAGTCTAGATACTCGTATGCAATAGAAATAGAGCGGGAAAGGTATTTTCTGAGGTGCGTGAAGTCTACCAATCCGCACTTTTCCAGCGTGGTAGACCATGGCCTAAATCCCTATCATCATGGGAGGAGACCCGGTCCTGCAATGGACCAATAAAAGGGTGGAAAAAAAATTGTTACACTTAGACACATAAACAAATTATGTGTTCATCACGAGTTTGTCCAGCTTGGAAATAGAACCAACCACCCGGCTTACCAGTGTGGATCTAACCACAATCTTAAAGGACTAATGCAAGAAACATATATATAATGACAAGGGTACATAACGCGACTTCCGATACAGACATGGCGATTTATGTATCTCGTCAGAGCGACGTACGGTGTTGATAGACATTCGCGTCACGCGCGCGTCGCTTAAAGATGGCATTGTTTCAGTTCAAATTCCTCATCTATGACGCGATCGATGCAACGACTTGTCATTCAACGGGCGCCGGCCATTTTGGCAATGGCCGTTAACGACTTGCTCTGTCATTACTTAATGCAAGCGGCCACTTGTGTGCCGACTGCTAATATGGAGCGGTGCCGCGTACATAACTCAGTTACATGTGTTCACGAAATTGGTGTAATCATTATACTGTACATTGGTGTATCATACTGATACATTGTTAGGAAGACTGTGTTTTGGTTGGGCGTCTGCACTTCTGTAAGGTTTATTCATTGTTTAGAAATTTAGATCATAATGCCTTGTGTCGGATTATAATGCCTTAACGGTTAACGTTTTAGGGATTTTTGATCCGATTTTAATGGATTTTTTCATAACGTCAACGATAACAACTCGTATAGTTTCATCTGTGATTGAGTCAATGTATTTTTTTCATTTTTTGTAAATATACATATATTATGGGTTTAAAAGCAAAAATTAAACAATTTGGGTACCGTAAACTTGATAATAGAAAGAGCTTATATAATAAGAACCGAAAAATCCAAGGTCGAGAAACGAAACCGACCATAATCGCACGTAGCCGACCGGAACCGAACCCGCAGCCTATATCCACCGGACGCGACGTTCGTACCGTGAATAAGGCGGGTTTCACTTTCGGGGCTACGCACTCCGCCTGTGGCCAACCGCCCGTGTAAATACACCTTTACAACGTCGCATTGGATGGCATCGAGAGTGAATGTGCTTCCTTATGATTCGATTATTCATGGCATTAAATAGGTTTATCGATTTACGACCACGTATAAATAATCGAAGCGCCGTAAGACTGCTACATCGCGAACTGATCTGGATAATCTATGAAAAACATTTGTTTATTCCTCTATCTATACAAAAAATGTAACAAATATAAATAACATAAGGAGGAGGGTTACACAAACATTCATTAATATGCGAAAATTTATTCATAATTATAAAACGTTGGCACCGAAATAGCAGTTCTTAAAAATCGACATCTAACAGTCCAATTTGGAATATCTATTTTTAAATATATCACTCAGTCAGGTTTTCTTAATTATTACCAATTAGTTTATTACCGATTAAAATTATCATAAGCTAGGAAAAAAGGTATAAAATATTTGCATAAATACTTATTAAAATAGTATTATAATTTTATTATTAACTACAATTTATAGCAATGATACCTTAATAAAAACATTGTGATGAAACCTGCACATTAGAATAGAATATTACACATAAGAAATTTTCTTATCAATTTCTACGAAGTCTAGCAGTCCGCACTTATTCAGACGGATGGACCTTAAGTTATAACACAAGTCTATCTCATCCAGCCGCGAATCAATAAACGCTTGATATGAACTCAAGAATATTTTTTGTATGACTGAATCTAACAAATTGTTTCTTTCTTTCCAGTCGTTCTTCGGGAGGTCGTACAACAACCTCAACTCCATCACCGAGTGCAAAAACAACGGCGAGTGCGTCATCAACAAGAAGAACAGGACGGCGTGCAAGGCGTGTCGACTGCGCAAGTGCCTCATGGTGGGCATGTCCAAGTCCGGCTCGAGGTACGGCCGCCGCTCCAACTGGTTCAAGATCCACTGCCTCCTCCAGGAGCAGCAGCAGGCCGCCCAGTCGCGGTCGCCGCCGCGAGTCCCGCCGTCGCCGCACTCGATGCCTCACCCCCCTTTCCCGCCGCACCTCTTCCCGGGACTGGCGCGACCGCGGACGAAAGAGGAACTCGCTCTACTCGGTCTCGACGACTACAAACCGCCGTGCTCCGGCTCGCCGGACTCCCACCGCAGCGGCTCCTCCCCGAAACTGGACGAGAAAATGCGAATCGCACAGTCCAGACCGCCGGACAGAACGTTGACGCCTCCCAGAGAGTCCTACATGCCGCTGCCGTTACCCAACCTCCCCTTGCCCCATTTCCCCCATTCGCCGTTCTTACCGCCGCCGCCGTTCAGCCCGTTCACGCATAACCACCACCTCCTATTCTCGCCGGGATTCCCTTCTCTATACTCGAGACATCTCCTCGACCACGCGGCCCTGAGGCAAGCCGTCGAAAACAATAACGACGTAAGACTCGACGACAACAACACCGACACGTCGAAGCGTTTCTTCTTGGACGACATACTGAAACACCAGCGGTCGTCGCAGCCGACTCCTCAAGAGGACGTCATATCGGAAGCAGAGTTCGTACCTACTCCCCCGGCGGAGCGGAGAACGTCTGAATCTCCGCTCCAAGAGAATCCAATGGACTTGTCCGTGAAATCGGACGGCAGGTCGAGCTCTGCGCGGCGGCGGTCGGACGACAGTGAGGCGATGGTCGGCCGGACGGACAATGACGACGGGGATTCGGGCAGCGCCGGGGGGTCGGCCAGCGAGGAGGACGACATAGGGTACGCGCAGATCAAGAGGATCAAGCTCCATCCGCTCGACCTGACAACCAAAGTGTGACGTCGCCCGGAACGTCCTAGTGCCGTTATTATAGTAAACACGTAGCTGACGACGGAAGTCAGTCGGCCAGGGCCAGTAAGTCGGATTGTGATTTTAAGTAAGTAGGCGATGCGTTGACTCTGAAAGATGTTTGTTTTGTGAATTGTTATCGGTTGATTAAAGAGTCTATCCAAATACGTAAGTTAAGTAGCGTTTAGTTAATGTTATTGGTATTTAGTAACCGGTCGATGGATGTACAAATTGTGTGTGAGTGTCTGTGTGTAAATAAGTAAATTATTTTGTATCGCGTAAGCAATTTAGTTGACGGTTTCGACTGGAATGGAGCGGCCGGGCGTAGTGAAATTCCATTTTTACCTGAAACTGTATATACATATATATTTTTTGTAATATTTGCATTATATACATAATTTATTCCATTTTAGTAGAATTTTGATTGGAGATTGTCGTTTGTTTGTGAAACGTTGTAACTTCGGGTGTCTCGTGATCTGCTCGCTTCTCTCTGTATCTCATTTCGTACCTATTCTTGTAAGTTATTGTTAAACAACTGATTGTGTTGGGTGCGTTTATAGAGAGCCGTTCAATAATTTAGTGATAGATGTTCAAATATGAGATATTTACTAAGCAATCGCTTAATGAATTGATCATCGGTTTCTCTATAAACGGACCCAAAGAAGAACATTCCATTTTTGTACTTTTACGATCAATATACTCGTTCTGCACATTACATTCCTATGGATTTGCTCAATAAATTGAACTTAAGGTTTTGAACTTTTACATCTATCTATATATTATACATACATATATATGTTTATACTTGTAGAAGAATTTAGTCGAAAATACACATACTCAGTTGTAATACTTCAATCGTATGGTTTGTAAATAGTGTAACTTAAGTAGCATGTTTTTATATAGATACAAAATGTGTTAAATGAATGCATTCCACGGAGACGTACAAAATAAAATATTCACGCACTCGACATCTTCTTTCATTTGTTGCACCCCCACTTCTATGTGACAAGAAACTATGGAGCAACGTGGCCCGTCAAAGCATTCGCAATGGCAAGATAGGCTCGTGCCTAGCCGTGGGACATAAAAAATGTTGCCAGGCCGTAACAATTACCTATATTTTATGACGTAGAACTTCGTAGCACTCGTGTTTTAAATAATCCAAGACGAAATAATAATAATTTTGAGCAGTTGAATTACACCGCTTCTCTCTAGACTTTCCAGGTTAGCGCCAACCGCTAAATCTAAGTCTAATACAAGTTTTCAGTGCTTGTTTTATTACATGTCAGTTTGAAAGGTAGAGCTAAAGGGCAGAACACTGTATGTACCTAGCGGGACGTAAAAACTATACAAATAGTACTCTAGTGTTATTTTTTTTTTGTCTGTGAAAACAAAACCTGCAATTCACAAGTAGCTGCCCTGCAATCTTCCTTGAACTAGAATAGCTATAAAACCGTTTAACTAAAAACGGAGAAAACAATATGACGAAGGGGTGTGTGGGCGTTCATTACTATACGGTTCTTCGCTCATCGTACATGTCGTATTTCACAGAAATCATAGTGTCGGTACATTCGGCTAATTTAATTACAGCAGATGACAGTGCATCAATAATCAAATATGCACTGGTAGGACGGATGAAAACAGATTATCTTCGAAACGCGGTGAAGTCAGAACTAGATTGACAACCCATCTGTCTCGCTAGGGGTCCGCCATCGCCAAGTAAATCGTCTGCTTGTTCATTCGCCATAAATGCAACCAATTCTCATCTCTGACAATGACATTGTTGACAATCTCGGCTCCGAATACACCCAAGTCAATCTATGACTTGACGTTTCGTTTGACACTCCGCGACACGTATATACATATTTTTGCCCATCACAAACTTATTTAGCAGTCAGGTTCTTTAACCACAAGATGAAGAGGGCAGTTCAATATAAATATTACATTCGAAATAATCATCCAGTTCTAAAAATAACGCTAGTGCGATATTCCTGACCAGATAAATTCCTTCATACCAGTATGACCCAAGTGTTTTCCTCCTGCATCATAAAGGACTTCAGCCACGAAAAATAATATGCAGGTGTTGATACAAAAAAATATATATAGAACCTCATCGATAGGAAACGAAAGAAAATTAAGTAGATTTGCTATTTTAAAATCGGTTCTAGTAATTTGAAATTCAATAACACAGCCGTTCACATTTGATATGCATGAACATTCTGCAAGTTGGTGCACTCAACCGCTGAAATAACAAGTTATTCTCGTAAGCGACGGACGTTTCACTCAAACTGCATTCGAAGTAAATGTTGTCCTACTAAACATTAAAATTCTGTAATAGTATTTGATTTAATTAATAGATTAATGATGATATAAATATGTATATATAACATTATACATTATTTTTATTATTCATGGCTTATTAGCTGTTGTTTTCCGGGAAAATATTAGATTTTCATAATCAATTTAGATTTTCAATACGGTAATAGACGGTGCCGATAAAACAAACCTTTTTATGTATGATTAAATGTAATAGCAAATAAACTGATGTTCATTGTTCGGAGAGATTTCAGTAATGGTAATGGTGTTTAATAAAATAAAACAGAACTAGTTTACCCTGAACGTAAATCCAAAATGCAGGATGTCTAGTAGTATACCTACATATATCTCTGTGGAAAATGTCAAGAGGGCGCCCCGTGTGAGGTGTTAGGAAAAAAATATAATTTTTTTTTAATTTCGTGAAATTTTTTACAGTCGACAAGGGTGTTGCGTCCGCTCACTAAATACTCGCTATAATGTTTTCCGTCTATCTCACGACGGTATTTTTACGCTCCAGTGGAAATTCTCTTTTTGTTTTTTCACTTCATTTTAATAAAAAAACAGGCACTTTTCGTTAAAAAAGCGGGCGCATAGCTACTAATAAGCCCTGGACACTGTTTTATGCGATAACAGCTACTTCTCTCATTCTGCTAGATATACATACATGCAAGCCTATCTAAGCAGGCAGAGGCTAAAGATTTCTTTGGCTACGGTGCTGACAAACTACTTTCGCTTCTACTCTCAGCAGTGTGTACATAGGCTTGTGTATTAAAGTGTAGGTCGACACAAGTGTTTTTTGTGTTCAAAATGCTCAGGACAAGTATGTAGTTTTCCGAGTTGAGTCAATGTATGGCAGCCTCTTTATTATATAACGCCTCTCTTACGTACTGTCTGAATACTTCCCATATGTACAACGGACCTATCATACTGGAGCAAGTATGTGTGAGCTATCTTTAGGAGCAGTCAAAGAGAATACGTTAATGGAAAACAGTTTTCCTCTTCCTAAAGTTAAACCTCTTTGTCTTGCTTTTAGTCTTTCGCGGTATATTTTTCGGTCCTGTCAAAATAATAAAAACAATAAAAGCTTATGCTTTGACACGTTCGAGTTGGCAAGTGTAAGTGTGGATAATTTTTTTTATGTGTTTACCGTTCGACATTACCTTTACATAAAATTTAAGCGTATCATATTTTTGAGTAGTGAAATAGTTCGAAGAATCTGGCGTCGTTTTATCGTAATTAGTGTTAAAATTATTTGCTCATTCTCTCACGATAAATGGTAAGCTATTTACTAAAACAAAAAGTCGAAGTTGCGATGTAAATGGCGCAGTTTGTGAGCGTTATCTTGTTAAGAAAATCTTTTCTATTATTTTCCTAGGGAGCATCAATTTATGTATCTTGACCAGTGGTTCCTAACCTTTTTGTGATCAGAAACGTCTGGGACATTTTAGTTCAGGGCAGGGACAGGCTTAAAATAAAATATCCTAACATAGAGTAAGGCCATCGCGCTGGAAGATACGGGTGCGTTTCGTATGGAGTTCTCCAATAGCGCAGAGGTAGCACACCGAGGCGGATTTCTGAATAAAAATGCTGCAAACCCATTGTCCCTCCCAAATCACCGCGGTAACTTTTTGAAGGATTTCTGGCGTCACCAAAAAAGGCACAAATGATACGATAGAATCATAACTTTTTTTCGCCGACCAAGATTTAATCTTCGCAGTACACGATGGTTTACGGACAACCGGTTGGGAGCCACTGATCTAGATAATACAGCGTTTGGAGTGCGTCCAACGTCGAAGGGTGAAGGTCGTACACAGTCAACACCGCAGAATTATCGTTTGTTTTTACAGCATCATATTTTACATATGAAATTTGTTGATAGTCAATTTAATTATTCGATAGATAACGCAAAATAATAATGTCGTATACCATATTCTGATTGAAAATATAAATTAAAGCTTGACACACGAACAGTTTGAAATATGGGTTTACGTACGGAAGGCGCTCGGTTAAATTTATTTTGTTGTTCTATTAGAGAGCTTGTATTATTGTGTTATGGTTGAGATTACATTGTAGACGGAAATAATAAGAAATTTAGAGATCCAAGTTTAGTCTTCAGGGTGGCAATACTCTAGGGACAGTAGAAATATAATGTACGCATAGGAATAAATGTCTGTAGACTATAGAGACTATAGTCTTTATAATGACGCGTAAAAATACGGTACTAAAATAGAAAATTATGAAGAAAATGGCTAAGAGACTGCATCAAACGCAGCGAGAGGCGCCCTCCTGCTACAAGGTGTAACGACCTATGAAAAGCGGCGGGAACTAATACCATTAAAAGAGCCAAAGACCGGGCTTACTGGCTGATGATGGTGATAACGAAAACAAAAGCTACAAATACTAATAATAAATATATCGAGCGGGTGATATAAAGTTCTATATGCCTGCAATGTAATAATTCGCTATTAATAAAACGTAATAAGTAGACTGTACGACCTCAAGTTACTTCTCGGCCCGGTTCGTTATTTAAAACATCGCGGATCATTGGCGTAAAAAGCTCCGTTGCTTTTTGCATCGCGCGGCGTGAAATTACTGCCTTTATTACGACATGTGGATAAGCGTTTTTGTTTGTGGCAATTAATCGTAAGGTTTTGGGTGGTGAATTTTTTTTAATGGCAATGTAGATTTGGCATTGGAGTTACTGGTAGGAAGTTTCTATCTGCCATTGTCTTAAATTGTTAAATAGATTGATTCTGATCCTCTCCGCTATTATGAAATGTTTTTATTAAAGGCATTGCTTTTATACAAAGATCATTGAAAGTTAAAAAGGTCTATAAAAGTTATAAACGAAGCACCATTACATTAGTTGAAAATATTCTTCCGGGCATATTTAACTTATGTTTACAATCATAAGCATTCGAAATGACTTAAATTATTTCGTTTTGGTATACGAATCGATCAATGATTATTAAGAAAATAATAAAATATACTTTTAGCATCATACACGGTTATTTGAAAAGTTTATTTAAGGATAAATTAAACACTATTCAAACAAGTTTAAAATTGTAGTTAATTAAAAATAGAATACTGTATCTATAATAAGAACAAATTATACGATATTCCTCAGTTATTACACGACAAACTATGCTTTTGTTTAAGCTTACACTATTGTTGTTAGGAAAAACCTGGCATTATTATTTCAATGAACGCGCTAACGTATTTAAGTACAAGATTGCGGAGCCCATTGCTTACGGCAATTTGAGATCTAAGTTCGTGGCTGTGTGTGGCCGGTTATTTTGTTACAAAAATGGTATTTTTAAGATTGATTGTTCCTTAACATTAACGGAAGCATTACCTTACAATAATTGGAGTTTACGAAACATTAATGTTCCATTATGCTCTACCTTTCCCACGTAAATATGAGCATAAGTTTTTGGATTAAGGAAACGTCAAGGCTAGTAGTATAAATATGTCAGGGTTTCTGAGATAGGTTGAAGGTTGGCCATTATATAATGTTCATTTTGTGACATGGGATTTTTTTTTTCACATTGTTTCCTTGCTCAATTAGCAGCTAATAAACTAAATAAAGCATTAAATGTCAATCTCATTTTATTTTAAACTGTTTTATTTAGTCTTAGTATAGTTTTCGGTTTACTGCACGATAAAAATTTATATAGGGACTCTTTTAAAATGCCTATAAAATATTGCTTAGAAGTCACTATAAATTAATTTTGATATAATATTTACTATATCTTATGTTATGGAAGTGTGTATGTAAAGTATTTTCCGCTCATGTCCATCTGAACTTGATCTCACTTAAAACCACTGTAGAACCTAAGATTATCGAGAAAGTTGTGTTTGCCTTTGAAGGACAAACTAGAATGCCTCGTCTGTGTTTGCTTTCTACCTTTTTAACTTCTAACTGGAAACCTAGCTAAAAGGTTTTACCAGCGTACAAATTTCTGCTTAAGCAGTATACAAATATAGGACCAATTACGTCGTTTTTTAACATTGTAAATACATATGTATAGTATAATTGTCAAGTGTTTTTCATATTAAAATTTGCACGTCATAAGAATTTCAGGATCTAAAACGATTACATTCCTTCTGTGATCAAATACGTCATATAAATGCGCTTTTCATTTTCAACAATGTCGCTCAGATTTATTCTGAGATGAACTAAGGATCTAGATAAACAGTTCGTAGCGTTTCTTCCACTTTAGTTTAAGTCGTCTACAAAAGTCTCTTCGATAGACGTCATTTATTCAAGCTCCTCTTACAACAGCACAGAGCGTTGCCATTAAACTTTGCAATAAGAAATAGGGAACACTACAATATTATTTAGTCAACTAATACTTAATATAACAGTTTTCTGTTATCGAATAATTTACTGAACATTAGCTAGTTCTGGTACAATGGTATATTTAACATGTTTGTTTTTTATTTTATGTCAAAAAACAAGCAGGCCAATGACCTCTCGTTGATTGGTCACTTTACACCACATAAATTTGTTTGTTATAACTCGTTTGTTATAACACAAATGAAATCGTACGTTTAAGATACGAGATGGTGTGTTGAACTCTAGTTAATTCCTTGGTTAGAATAGAGATTTAATCTTATGATGAAATGAGTAAAAAATACGGATAAAACGTTAACTGCGGATGAGACTACTGTAGTTGAAAATAAGCCGCGATCAATCTTTACGTGCAGCTCAGTCGCGTTGGAATTAATTTACCGGGATTTAATTAATCGCAACGAAATTACCCGCTTGCGTGCAAGTTTTACTGCACATTGAAGAAAGCAGAACAGGCACTTTGTTTTAAGTTCGCTTAATAATGTAATCCGGTGTTAATGATATTGTTTTTAAATGTCCCAGAGACTTGCAAGAGAAGTAATGTTGTTAATTTATCAGTGTAACGGACGTTTGGAACGTTCTTTCAGTTGAAACCACAACGGCGCCACCCGCTTCAGCCTGCAGCAGGCATTACAATAGGATGTCGAAAAACTGCATGTGCGTAATTGCCTGATAGTCTGTTATTTACCTATTTAGGTATCTATTTCAACGAAACGTATATACATACTCGTATATACATTCCTACTTCTTCCGTAATAATCCCAATATTCTGTAATGCGATTTAATGTTGTTCAATTTGTCCTCTCTCCCCCTTAAATCATTATTTTAAGGAATATTTCTGACGAAAATACCATTGTAATAATAATAAAACGAAAGGTCATTAGAACCGGATATTGCCACCTACGTTTTTCCCCATTTTCTTGGTCAAATGGGAAAAATAGTTTTTGAAATCTGAGCCCGAGCCATTAGAGGAGTTAAAGCTGCTATTACAGCCGTGTGCGTATTTTCCTACCAAACACACCAATCATTTGTAATTCCTTACCCCACCTGCCACGAAATTGGTGATCAAATTCACAATTTTTCCGCTCACTTTGTTTGAACCGCAATTTCCTCGCAAAGTGGCTGCGAGAAAAATGGCTTTTGTTTTTCATTCTCGATTAAACTTGAAAGTGTTCAGTTGGCAAGCAAAGTTGCACGTTTTATTGTAGCACTGCGATGTAATTAAAGTACGTCTCTTACCATGCTAACTAGTGCGAGAGACACAGGCACAGACAGTTGAAGTTCAGGGGGGGAACAGACCCCCTGTTTTTAACCCTTTTATTAAAGAACCTTTTTATTGATTTGATTAACTTATGGATTGTTAGTGGTCTGCCGCCACGTCAAGGCTAGCAGCGGTGCGAGATGACAATTTAATTACTTGATAGCAGTAACTCCGGAAATCCTCAGCAACACATCGCTAGCACTGGCATCGCATCCGCGTCGGTAGGAACGGGAAATGAAATAGGCTCATTAATTAAATTCTTAGAATATGATAACAATAATTACTGTTAATGAGGATGAAAACATCTTAAATATTAGACGACGAGCATTACGTGACGGCAAATGGCATGACGCTCTGTATGCCGTCACATTATCTCTTTCACATCACTCACATCTCTCTTTGTGTATATATGTATGTACGTAAATACTTCGTTGTTTTTTTACTAACGAAATATCCCTTTTATATATTTTTCTCCGCATTTATTTAGCTGTTTACCTTATATTAACCTAGCTCGTAATAAACGTAGTTAGGATGCAGTAATTACTTCACTACGTTTGTTTTCGTAAAGGTTGTTAGCGTGAATAATAATCGGTTTCAATATAAATATTCATAAAATGTTACACCGTATTTTATGGGTACGTTAACATCACACAGTCTATGAACATGTAAGTAAAACAAAATTCGTTTATTTTCACGTCATACGTTCAGTTCTAAGAGTTCACGGTTTCAAGGTAACCGTCATATTTATACACGTACAATCGGTGGATAGCGGTAAGAAACTCCTTCGTTATTATTACAATAGCTGAACAAAAACATTGTATACCCATGCGAAAAATTCCTACATAAATCCATGTGTTTTCACTGTAATATAATACCACACATTTTGCTTTAAAGGAGTTATCGTTGTCTTCGAACTGGAATTAAAATAGAATATCAGTTCTGCCTGAAGTGTATTCGTGTGTATTTGGCAAATTTAGCTATCAT
Source organism: Myscelus amystis hages (assembly GCA_018244895.1). Classification (NCBI taxonomy): domain Eukaryota; kingdom Metazoa; phylum Arthropoda; class Insecta; order Lepidoptera; family Hesperiidae; genus Myscelus; species Myscelus amystis. The sequence goes on from DWQT01001291.1 coordinate 15,104, forward strand.
TGTTTTATAACAATCCGCGAATATGACATATGACGATACAGTTTGTTAGTGGTATAATGTGGTGGCGCGGTTTGGTCGGTATAATGTCATAATACGTGGCTTGTTGCAAAATAACTGAAGTTTAAATTGATAACATAGATTTACGTTTGCGAGCGTTGCAATAACCACTTCATATCCGGAGAGTTCGCTATGTAAGAGAAATTCGAAAGGCTGGATGTTTCACTGGCTTCCTCGTCGAGCACCGAACAGTAATTAGATAAATGTGGGTACTCCCTATTTAGAGCGACGTTGCGTGTTAGCCTCACGCATCAAGCACTCATTAAGTGATTTTCCTGACGGAATATTAGTAACTACAAAAGTTTGCTTAAGCTTACGAAGAAATTTCGGGCATCCTCGCTAATGTTTTTCGTAAATATATTTAGTATGCTACATTACACTAATGGCTTACTAGCCATTTTTCTCGTGGAAAAGGGCCATGTTTAGGAGTGTTTCAGACTGTTAAAAACGTATTATAAATTCGTTTGAAATATTAGAATATAATTAATTATTTATTGTTTTAGGTTCACGTTTGTAAAGTTGTGTTTTAACACATTACATTAAGGTGTAAAATTTCTTTACAACGTTTTCCTTCACCGGTAAAGCAAGAGAGATAATTCTTGAATAATGTTAATCACACTTTCTGAAACAACACTATAATGAAGTCACATTATGCAACGTAATGGCGATACTCAGTGATGCCATCGCCACATTATTGTTTTATTAAGCTGTACGAAATCACCACTTGGTTCTACACGCATAGTACAGTGAGATACCTACCTACGAATTCTTTTACGTGGCAACCGGGAAATCGAAGCTATGAAAAATATGTTCTGAAATGTTGAACAATCAACCGAGGTACATAATTTTGATTTGCCGAAGACGTAAATGAATTTACTGGTAGTCGCTAAGGATTATGAGTAACCTGTCTTTATTATAGAACACATAGAAAAATGATGTTAAGTCCATAAAAAAAATGCTGACTTTCCTCAAGAGTTATTATGCGGCGACGACTGAATATGGCTGTGGGCGCAAAAAATCTGTAAAGGTATTTTAAGACCACGTAGTACGGGAGTCTATCAAAAAAATCTTGGAATGTAATTAATGGCAAACAATAGATAAACATTTAATTACTCACTTAGAAATTCTCTATTCCACTTTCTCCGGGAGAGTACTCGTTCACGGGACACCAAACACTGCCGCCCTTGATCATAACAAATTACATAATTACAGGGTTCAGCCACAATAGATCTCTTGTGGTTGCTGTAGCGCTTGGCTTTCATATATTCCCGTCCCCTTTATTTCCTTCATTACACAAATAGCGTTCATCCAAATCGATGTTAATAAATAAAATTTTTCAAATTCCATATTTGTATGTATTTGTTTAGTAACTGTAACTAAATAAACCTTTCAGTTATTGTAAAAAATATACTGTATCATGTATTAAATGATTAAGTATTTAATAAATTCCGATCGTGCAACGTGTTACTCGGTTTTCACAATATCTCACATGTATGCCTTGTACACTGTGAATAATATTAATAACACAATACTCGTACATAGCACTACTTGACAATGTTACCATGTACGAATATCTGAATCAAAATGTATACATAGTTACACTTCAAAACTGTACCACTTTATAGACATTGAAATAAGATTTTTGTTAAAGGTATCACTATTACACGCTTTGTATACAGAGTGTATAGTGTACTCGTATATACCGAGATTATGTGTATTGCGTCCCCGCTATTATTGTGATTATAAAAACGTCTTGATTCTAGTTACACTAATTGTAATACCCCCAACTTTAAGATATTGCTAGCTCAACGCTCTAAAGATTCTTGGCTAATCGAAAGCTTCTTAATTTACCCTGCATTACTGTTATTGAAACTAACTGTATAGTTGATTTTCTATGGATCGTCCATTCATATCCTTTTATATTGTAGCCATTGGATAACCTACATATTTTCTAATGAAACTTCATTTGAATTTTTATATTCAAATAAAAATTATACTGCACTTTTCTTTATGTAAATAACATTCAAGCGAAATAATTATACCTTCCCTTGTTTCATTTTCCTTATCAGAAGTGACTATATCAACTGAACCCAAACTTAGTAGCACGCTCGCGACAAAGTTCTCTTCCGCCAACAGTTTTGAGGAAACTCTTGGAAACACCACGGAATACACGACTTCTTGGCATTGTTTTACTTAAACCGGAATATGTAATTTACTGGCTTTTAAGAAATATTTTTAGCTCAAGAATTTCTTCTCCCCATGA
>DWQT01001292.1:0-17415 GCA_018244895.1 Myscelus amystis hages
TTTTGGAATTGATTGTTATTTCTTTATTAACCGAATGACCTCAAAGAAACAAAATGATTTTACTACAGAAATTTTCTTTCTAAGAACATTTGTTTAATCGGTAATTATTGAAATAAAATGTGGATGTGGATGTTATAGTTAAATTGAAGTGCGTCAAATAATATGAATTGTTTTTAATAGGATTAAATACTTCAGGGTTGGTTACATTTCTTGAATCGTATTACAGTATAATTATTATATTTTAAAAAAACTTTGCAGGAAGTCGTCATACATCTGTCGACAGTCTGTTTACGGAAAAGATGGAAGCGAAAGTATGCACAAGGACGGCACGGTATTGCTCATAGGTAGATACGCCAAAAATTTACGAAGTCAGTCCTTTCAAAAAAAAAATTATTTTTTCTTTTACGATTGAATTTACGATTATCGGATCGCAAGAAATAATTATTTGCTAATTTACATATAATATCTTTCATGCTTCTAACAATTCGAAACGTTGCTAGCCGCTGTCGCCTAGGGCGTCGAGGCGATTCTAGTTTGCAGGTATCGCAAACCTGTTATTACCTATCAATCAACCTTCGATTAATTTTTACACTTTATTCATATAAGTATACTATTTATTAATATGCTTACATGACAAAAAATATATAATATACGTAATAACTAGGTTATCTAATATCAAGGTTAGTATTGGAGTTTTTATATTGTAGAAGTGATACCCAAAATGAAAACTTAGTTGTGCCTGTACGGGCTTCGTGCCTGGGCTAATCCTATCCTTGCCCATACGAGGATGGTGTTGATAACATCGTTGACAATGTTCTTAGCCGTTTAAAGGTTTCCAACGACTGCCGTATAATCAGTCAACCGTCGCCAATCCCGCACCTGACGTTCAAAGTTCCTCGACCCGGTTTCTGCTTTACTGCTGCTGTAATTATACGTTAACATACTGGATAAGTACGACTTTGAAGTTTTGGTTACCATTCGCCTTGGTTTAGTCTAAAGTCTCCAGCCCTCTTCAAATACAATCCTTTCAGTAGCTACAAAACTTTATGTAACCGTAGAGCGTGAAAAAATATCCTTTCAACAGTTACAAGAAACAAAGTTATGGCTGTAATTTTGGACCCGAAAATTATCATACCAAATACTTTGATCGATTGCACGAGGCACATCTCCCATGGCACCACTTTCTCCACGAAATTGGTTACATTTGATTTTTTGCTCGACGTTACGATGTTACAGCGGTTGTAGGCTAACATTTGTTAATTTCTTCTGCTATCAGTAAATAATCGAAAGAAATGAGATTGAAATGAGATTGTAGACGGCCAGTTGCGCATTGTAATTGGTGCGGTGGTTGGCCGGCCGCGCTCTCAGTCCGCTCCGCGCCGCCAAACCGTTCACGTCGGCGTCGCGTTACCAACATCAAGTGGCAGAAAAATATGGCCACAGAATTACATCTTCACTCGTATGACATGTGGACATAAACTGTACACCTTCCGATATAACAGTGTTCAGTGAGAGGAAGATGACAGAGGAACAGGAACAATGCGATTCGTTTAATTCTTGGGAGCTAAACGGACTGAACTCCTTGGACCTATGGGATTACACTGTCGAGCTGGAGTGCCTGCAAGGAACCGAAGGTTAGTCTCGCCTTACGCAAGGCTGTGTGAGAGGGGCATAGCGGGCGCGGTGGTCGCGCTCGCCGACCGATTCGCGATGCACAAAATGAAAACCGATTTCGGACCTAGGAATTATTTGGCTGAATTTGTTCCGCTTCTTTGAACTCACAACGCTTTCAGGCGTTCCGGATTATTATTATGCAATTTATGTCACTCTTTCCATGCGTCTCATTTGTGAGATATGAGAACTTTCCACGCCTAAGGAATATTTCAATATGTCCGTCGAAAATATCTTATCGACTTTACATTAAAAGATGAACTAATTGTCAAATTAGCTTAATTAAAACCAATTAACATTAACGCAGTCCGTTTTAATTGTCTATTGACTAAAACAATAACACATGACGAATTTGTGCCACGTTAGTAACATTCCCACAATTATTTCCGTTTGTTAAAACCTCACTTGTAATATTTAGTACATAATCACATAATATTTTAGTTAATTAGGTCTAACATATCAAATGTTCTTAGCAAAATTTGAAATATTAGACTGAATCTTAAAAAACTATTTGTTACGTATCATTTAAATTCCGTTTTGCATATATGGAAGTACGTACATTGGTATCATAACAAGGTAATGCATAATAACGTAGATATTACGAGCGAATAACGAGCACTTACTCAACACTGCCGGTATAAAAGTTGTCGCACATAAATAGGTATATGAGTACACGATGATATGTGTCTAGTAATATTAAGTAATGACCAATTACGATTGAACCTTTGTCTGCAATTGACGCAACACAGAAACGTGTTGGTCTCATAACATTAAAAAAATTTATGAAAAGTTGACACGAAACTTTTTTGATGATAAAATGAGTAATTAAATTCATGTCCCACATAAAACTTCGCCATGCTCTTGCGGTGAAAGATATAATTTTACGTCACAGAATTCCGCGGTAAAAACTGTCATTAAATACAAGTGACGCGGCGGAGCGAGCGCGGTGAGTGAGTCATGCTTGAAATAACTTAAATTATCATGGATTAATTTTATTCCTCTCTCTTTCTTATCTAAGTTTATCGTACCATTGAATATCAGAAAAATAATTCTTTCAATCCGGCCAACAATGCATATCCAATAATGCAAATCTTAGTTCATATGGTACAGTCGTTGCCGTGAACAGATACTATGTAAGTACTTTAAGGCCAATATCAAATTTAAACTGTTTTTGCCACGAGATTACTGTGACTTGACAGAGTTAAAAGTGCTTTATCTCTGATATACCAAAATGATAATTACATGTTATCTAGTTTATCATCTGATATAGCGTAACTCGTCAAAATGGTGTGCAGTAACAAATAAACATAATAATTTTATAATTAAAATTAAGTTTTATGTACCTGTAAAAGTATAAACAAAGATTCTGGATTATCAGATCTTTCACTATGATTGTATTATTGCGCAAAACAAGTGAATTAGACACCAAAAAATACATCTTCGCTTTTATTAATACTAAAATTTAGATATCTACATCAACATAATATTCAATATCCTGTTCTGTGAGTAATCAGATTATTTACTGCAGTCTGCAATTTTTTTACTTAAGATAACCTGTTTACAATAAGTATTGATGCATGCAACCTTTGAACATTGATCGACACTGTACGAGAATATGTAAATAGCAACTCAAACCAACAATTACGCTTATCGATGCTTAACTTAAATGTAAATTTGTTTGAAGTAGCTACATAAGCTACATACATGTAGAGACTGTGCTACGAGTATTTCATATCATTGCAGCTACGTTAATAAAATGCGAAAAATAGCAATAGTGTTAATATTGTAATGTATTAAGTTCCCAAAGAAATGTTGGAATTATAACAGCACTCTTAAATCATAACGGAGTGTCAATAACAGAATAGTTTGTAATGGACGTGACTATAACAACATCAGGTTTCATGACATAATATTTTATATCCGCAGTATTAAGGAAATCGCGATTAGATATGTTGGCATATAATAGCCTATTATTATTTGCATTAAGGAAGCCGTCTTATGTAAAATGAAATACGTTGTTTACGAGGAACTCACGGGACAAGACGCTCGTCCCACGAGCTGAGCACGACTAGGGCGCAGCACCGGAGGACACGAATACGTTTCCTTGCATATTCCACATATCCCACAGCGCGAAGAAAGCCAGTCGCAGTGGATTTAGTTAGTAAAAATCGGCACAACCCGGTGTGTCTTCCAAGGCATCGCGGTACATTTTGAAGGCTATCCAAATCTAAAAAAGATCAAGTACGACAATTCTCTGAAGACTTATCTTAGCAAGCGCCAAACGTTGTTCCAATTTGATATGTAACAGTTACAATTTTTGCGCTATGCTATATTTTGTAGATGCTCACGAGTACCCTGCTCTGTTGACATGGCTTTGCAAGCAACTACATGAATAAACTACAGGAAGCGTACCTTGGACAGATACACATGCAGCGAATACAAATGTACCCACGCAGCTAATACGTAGGCACAGTTATTCCGTGCAAACCCTATTTAGCAATGGAAGACGTAGAGCCCTTTCCCTAGAACCTGGTTTCAAGGGCTCGATACAAAAAAAATGCATTGAAAACAATTGCTTTACCTATACCGATCAGACATGTCTGCCACCTGCCATAATGAAGAAAATTTTCATCTTGCGTGTCTTCTTCACATTTTTACGTTTAATGAAACTAATTTCATCGTCAAATTATCTCCCTGTTTTACAGTTTGTTTATTTATTACATTACAGATTTTACTTGCACGCATTATAGATTCTATTAAAATCGAAATAAAGATTTAGTAATAAACTCTGTTGACGACAATTACTTAAATTTTCTCCATATTTTCTATAGTTATCGTTCGGACAATTCCGCCAGTGAGCAGTAGCATATGCTTACACAGAATTACCTGGTAACCGTTACCATTAGCTTGTTAGTTCAGTTAAAAAGATCATTGCTGTGAAGCCTTTTTGTTTGCACTGCTGTCTTCCGAGTTCTTAACCCTTGAAAGATTTGCATTTGCTTATGTAATGGTAACAGCGTAGCGATTGAAAGTTTATAAAAGTTTTTAAAGAAAGAACAAGCTTTCATAATATTCTCTATATTTTTTATCTTTATTACAAGCACTACATTTTCTATCTGTATCTACATTCAGATTTCCGCGCTTTATTTTAACGCATAGCTCAACTGTACCTAATGATTTCTTCGACCACACTTGTCTGCGTGCAAGGTCAAAGTAGAAATTTACAATAACAATTGTGTGACTGATTGTACTGAACAATTTTCACAATAACTACATACATTTAACATTAGTTATACGAAAATAATATTTGTTTGTCATTCCTCTCTTACAATTGATTACTTGAATATGGCACGAAACATTAATTACGCCTATAAGTTACTTTTTATTTTATAAATGTGCAATAAGGAGTGTAAAGAAATGAATATATAAACTTCAAAGCGCATCGTTATTAAATTTATTGTTCCTGTACACATGCAACCCAAATTGCTATGTTACAAAGTTCAATAAACTTCCGTATCACATTTTCGCTTGAAGAAAGTAGTTATCGAGCAGACAACAGTAATATGTCGATGCAGGCCATGGCCATGTACAACCAAACTCGGACACGAGTATAGGAATAGAACTACTTTTGATTAAATCGGAAACTCAAGCCGAATACACTGAGTTTGTGACTTAATTTCGTAATAGATGTATGTACTCTTATACATGTATATAATAGGACTTTTAGAATCCATCAATACAATTCATATGAGTGGCAAGAATACAGTTTGTACCTCTATACATGAAGCTCCTTTTTACGTTAAAGAGGTGGTTTATTTAATATATGAGTAAGACATACAACTGCAACCAGCAACGACAAATTTCAAACCGAAATAAAAGTTGTATCTTTGTTAATCGTCCCGTGCTTTGCCTTTAAATTTCAACGTGTATAGAAGGTGAAAAATATAGAAATAGGTTCTCGTTGATTTCCATCCAAGTAAAAAAGATTGTTCTACGGTTTGAGCTATCGTAAAAATGGGTTGCCCCAGGTATTCTCATGCAGGTCATATCGATCAGGGGATCAGGGGAACCCGTTTGCGCCCAGTGGGGCGAGTGCAACTAATAAATGTTGGTATGGAATATCCGGCCAGGAGATTGATGATGGGACAAGCGAAGCGGAGGGTCTTTATTGTGATAGTTTTATGTTCCAAATAAAGGATGTAATACGTAAAGGTAAACAATTTCATTCATTCATACGTATAAACGTATAGGACACACGTGCTCATAACGATACAATTAAAATAATTTTAAATTAATAACAATCATATTCACATTTCATTTCACATATTAATTTTATGTATCTTAAAAGTGTTACTATTTTATTTATTTCAGTTTTATTAAAGACGTAACATGCTACACTAAGCGTTTGTATTTTAAAAGTTCAAAGTTGTCAAAAGGTCAAAGTTCACCTATTCTAAATATTTACAATTACATACGTTTGGTTTGACGCATTGTGGGCGTGACAGGACCACTGGTTCTTTAAATTGGTGGTTAGTCATTTATTTTAAAATTTATCATACATTCATTGTGTACTTATTATAATAAAATGAATTTAAAGTAAAATGAATTATGTAGTTGCAGCAACACTATTGGGATATTTAAAAAGATCTCAAAACCAGATATATGACATAACATCGCTGCGTATTAAAGTTAAGTGTTAATAAAAAAAATGCATGAAACGGTAGATTTTTGTATGGAACTCGGTATGCTGTTTTATAACTAACGTCTTATTTTACAAAAAATAAGTTAACAGAGTTATACAACAAGGATTTTTTTTGTCTGCAGGTTTAATCCACTCAATGCTTCAGAACAAATGATATTTGGTCGTTTACTCTCACCTATACACTTGTAACAATATAAAAAGTCGTAAAAATTAAAAATTACATTCCAATACAAAAAATACATTATTAATATTCGTTTGTGACACATCACCGTTTGATCTCAAATTTGGCAGAAAGGAATAAAGTTTACATACATTTACATATATGAGATTAAGTTATTTTACCATTATTATAATTAAAACACGGTAACACGGGGTCGGGTCTGTTATTACAACATATTTATTATTTACAACCCAGTTTTTGTGATGTGTACGTCCTGATTTCTCTTGGAAAAAAATTCATTACCGGCAAATTTATTGTATTAGAGTCATCAGTCAACTTCAAGTAGATCGTAGTCTGAGAAAGTAACTACATAATATAACACAAGCCTATTTTTGTACAATAACTTATTACCGATAGAGATCAAATGACTTTCTTTATTTTTCTCTTTCATATAACATTTGTATTTAGTGCAATTGATTTGGACTTTCTTTTTAACATATAATATTAATTTGATATTGAGATGTCCAATAGCTCTGGCTCCATGATGCATTTGTCCGAAAACTAATTAATATATTATCTGTGAAGGCAAATAAAACTACAAGTAGGAACAAAAACCAGCATCCTGAAGAAGCATCTGGATATCTCTATAAAAATACACGTAGAATAATAATTAAACATGATCGACACAACTTACAAAATAAATAGGTACATACATACCAGTATATGTAGTTCCACAACCCAAGGAGAAATTATGCACTTTCAACAGATAATGTGATATTTCTTACTCGATTTCCGAAAAAAGCGTATATTAGCGTATAAACAGTTTCATAAGACGAGCACTTTTAGAAATGTATGACGTAAACATTTGTATAACCATTGAAGTGCACTCATGCCACACTCAAGATTGCAATAATAACATTAGAACCAAAAGACGATTCTGAATATTAAATAATAATTAACAAAATATCGCTGTTTCTGAACTATCTGGCTGATTTGAATGGTTTTTCTTAAAAGATAAAAGCCTGAGCAGATACAAACAGCTTAACAAATCTTTCACAACCGCTTCAACACTTAAAACGAATTATCGTACGTGATTATAATACAAGGTTACGTAGCGCAAACGTGTGTGCGGATAATAAAAAATATCAGGTTTTAGCTTGTTACTTATCTACTTTACATAAATGAAGAGTACATTTCTTCATTTTGAATGCATTTATTTTATATAGCGCTTGTAACATGCCTGAGTGAAATACCTCCGTAATAGGTACGTATTAATATATAAGTGTTTGTTTGTCCGATTGTTCGTCCTTCTTTCGCGTCAAACCGGAGCAATGGATAAATATTTTTTGTTAGAGGTAGTTAAAAGACTCCAGACTGATATAGGCTACCTTTTTTGCGCAAAAAAAATCATATGAGAAAATACGTTATAATCAAACACGTGAACAAAATAAATTATTTTAACCACGCCCGCGATACCGTGGGTACCTAATAGTTATTTAGTTTAAATGTATTTTTAATTTAAATGTTAATAATAGAGAAGCAATTAGAGGGAGCTATAAGAAGTAGAGTCCAATTATAATTTGTATATAATTATTGTAGTAATTGGTATACAAAGGAAAGTCATTACCTAAGTAAAAATGTTTATTTAGAATTTTCGTAAATAGCCTCTTTAGGAATTTGCTACCAAAATTATTACAGATGCGTCTATAAAAACAGCGTACAGTTATAACTTTTATGCACTCAGATGTACGATTATCTTGACTATATATAGCCAAGCAACTCACATTTGTTATGAACCGTATTTTTAAAGTATGTGTTTTAAAAGTACCTATGTTAGTTGCTTGTGTGGTGGAATTCCATACGATGTTACTGATGTTCTGGTGTTTATAGTAATTTTCAGAGCGCAACATATTATGACTATGTACGCTTATCTTTACAAATCGAGTTAACAATGATTCGATTATGACACAAATACTTTGAATAAATATAGTTTAATCCACATGAAACTTCTTAGTTACCGAATGAGTGTACGGGCTTATGTTTCCATTTAAAAACACACTTAGTTCCAGTATCAAATCAACTTTTCCGACAATTAATTATTGGGTTAATTCCTCGCAATCATTTAGCTGTCTATTACAATAATGTCAATTACGCTTCAATAAATTCGATAGCATCGTTATTTTGCGTGACTGCTTTGACCCAAATTTTGTATTGGACTTAGGCATTTTTAAACTTTTTGCTCTCGTTCGGCAAGGTTCGCAATACCATGCCACGTTCGCCTTTCACGTATGTAAGTGCCGACACCGCGTGGAGATACGCACTTCGCGTTCCAGTTATGAATGACTACACGGTGGTAACACGGCGATAATGTGCCGTTTGTAAATAAAATAAGTGTTGCATTGTGGCACGACACGCGTGTGTAGTGTTGCGCCAGACACGCCGGTGGTCAATTACCCGTGTTTCATCTCCGTAGACGCATTCGCAATCGAGCGGTGTCAATAACACCGAATGGTAATCCGATAGGATAAATCGCACTCGATTCGGTACCACGCCGCGCCACGTTCAAATCACTCTCACCATATTTACATAATTTGCGTTTAACTGAACTACTTTCCGTATTATATTATACATCATACATAATTGATCTCCAATTGGTTGTTTCAGATTTGCAGCTCGCGGCGGAACTCGGGAAAACACTTTTGGAAAGGAACAAGGAACTAGAGACTGCTCTACGTCAACACCAAAATGTCATCGAAGATCAAACGCAAGAAATAGAAGTAAGGCTTAGAGAATAACAATAAATTGTAATTTAATTAATAAGTTAACTCATACGTGAATAAATAATAACTTGGAGAGTAACAGACAAGCATGCCAGAATACGTTCAGTACTTTCCCCAAAGACGGGGGAATCCAGTAATGATCGCAAACGTTAACCAGCGTAACGTCTACATTACTGAGCATTAAGTAATCTGCCTTTGCCTAATCTCGTGGTCACATTATAAGTTTACAAAGTGTTAAAATTACATAGCGACCTGCTTATTTTATTAAAACGAAATACTCTTATTAGCTCAGCTTCTATAATTAATTGGAGATGCTTATCATTGAGGTCACTCTAATTACACAACGGATAAACAGTTTGTTCATTTGTTTTCAGTACCTAACAAAGCAAACGGTTGCCTTGCGCGAAGTGAACGACTCAAGACTGAGAATCTACGAGCAACTCGAGGTCAGCATCCAGGACTTGGAGCGGGCGAACCACCGGCTGGCAGTCGATCATGCCGCCGATAAGAAACACATTAAATCGTGAGTGTCATTATAAAAGTATCAAATAGTCTTATGTGTGTTAATCAACATTGTCCATAATAGTCCATAATTCATTCTAGCGTTACATTAAATCCAACTTCTATATAACTTAACGTGTAAATTTTTAAAAATCTGTTTTCAGTCTCGTCTCAAATATTGAGACTCTGGAAGGGAAGTGTGAGGAACTTCAAAAGACTGTGGACGATTTGAACGCACAGCTTGAGATCGTGAGACGAAGGGCCGATCGGAAGACGGAAAACAACGAAAAACCCAAAGAACAAAAAGCTGCTGAACAACAAAATCAGAACTGCAAGAAAGATGTAAGCAGCACGCTCAAGTCGATGGCACCTCTCCCAGAACTGACTAAAGAGGATGAGGATTTGTTACGGCTAAGTGATGAACTGAGAGAGAACAAGGTTGCTTTCGCTCAAGAACAAAGACGGGTGACGGAACTGGAAGAACAATTGGCATCAATGGTACAAGAGAACAACAGACTGCAGGAACAATTAAGGAATTGGCATCAGAGAGACGATGAGCCCAAGTCAATGCATGAAGAATTCTCTATACTGGAGGAAGTAAGGTAAGGAAAATCTAGAAAACCGATATCACCTGTACGAATTATAACTTTACCACAGAAACTTTACAGATTATAATTTAATTTTTTTTTGTTTGTTATAAAATCTACATACATTTTTTTTCACAATCAGCATTTTAGTTTACAAACTTTAATCGCGTCTTCCGTGATTTGAATGGATTTTATAGAATTTGACTCAACATCCGTTTTACGTTTTTCAGACAAGGGCAACTTTGTATTCGATGTCTGAGGGGCATGGAACGTGACGACCTGTCCTCAATACTCGACGGCGACGACGATGATCGAAGCGCCATGAGTTCTCTCATCCTCACGCCGTCAGGCCAACAGAGCCCGAAAGAAGACCACGTCACCAGTAAACTTGTCAAGTTTGACGTAAGCACCAATACATTCCTCTAATGCATGCGTCCACATCTCAAAATTAGTCATCTTGATTTAAATTACCATAGAAGCTTCAATTCCGTAGATATCTGTGTTCATTAACAGTAGTTATCTGTAAAAATTCTAACACTTCTTGTTTCTGTTGCGTTGTAAATAACAATATTAACTCACATCTTGTCATCTATTTGCAAAAATTAATTACGCTAACTAATAAAAAAACAAGCGAAAGTATAAGGGGAGCACAATTTTAAATTAGCACAATATATCACTACAGTTGAATAGTTTCGCGGTAAGGCGGAGATCTCTTATATATCCAATTGGTTCTTCGACCTCTTGAAGTTTTATTTTATACCTACGCTTTGGTTCTTTCTCTTGAATCTCATGCGACTGTTTCGATCATTTCTAGGCAGCAAAGCTTTTCCAACTGCCCCTGATGTTGTTGATCACGCTTTGCATATGCATTATGAAGCGCATTTGCAGTAGTTTTCTTTGGATATATCGCATGTAGTCGAAGGTACGTCCATTACTGACACGTTATTAGATTAAGCGCGGACTGCACGCTAATCTAAATCATTGGTGACGGTCGTCTACGCAAGTCCGTGAAATCTGGATGTGTCGTTAATTTCTGGCGTTCCATGAATTCGAAATTCTAAACTCATCATATACTAACATATAATTCGTTTTTACTAATAAAAATGTTGGTTATTGATGTCTCACTGTTGTCGCTTCAGTTTTTCATTAATTGTTTGTGAAGTAATGGGTGTACTGAAAACTAATCATATTAAAAATGTCATCTGATTGTATGTGACCGTTATAATATGTATTACATTATTAATTTCTCAAATAATAACAAACTTTTATTCTTCATTGGTAATAATATAATCAAAGAATATTAATCTTTATTATCATCAGTGTCTTCAACATATTTACCTTGAATCACTCCATGATAATAACAAAAACTCGTCATTAATAAATCATGGTATTTCATTTAATATTATGACGAATAAATCATTACTCTTTTATAACTTTCGAACATCTCTATTTCTCATTTATCAGCAATAAAGCTATAATATAGGCGTGTAATATAAAATAAATACTATTATTCATTCACAGAACGCCAAGGAGAAATTACTCCAGGGCGTGTGGGCAAACAAAGAAGATGGTCATGAAAACCCGTACAGGGAGCTGGTTCAGAAGTACGAAGCACTTCTTGAAGTTCAGCTTTCGCAAGTTAAGAACGTGAGGAAGAATAAACCTAATTCATTACCTGGCGCACAAACTCAATCCGGGCCTATTTCGCTCCAAGATGAACTTCAAACATCTGGAGATTACAGCCAGTTCAGTGTCAAGGATACTGATGAAGAAAGTGGCCACGGAGAGGAGGCCCAAAAAGACACAACACAGCAGAAAAAGTTGGAACCCACTTCCCGTAAGAAAATCATTCAGACTCCAGATTTTTCAGAGGCCGAAACATCGAGTTCCGGATTTTCAGATGAAACAAGTAATAAAGCCACACAGACTGAGCGCGAAAGACCCGGATCGTTCCTTTGCACAATCGCTGACGGAGAAGACTATCGTTTTAGCATTTATGATGATGTAAGTCCCATGGACAGTCGCTTCCGCAACAGACCCGAATATCGGGAGTTGTTTAAAGAAATATTTACGATTTTAAAGAAGGCTGCAGAAAATAAGGACGACGGAGAGCAGCTGCCGCTCCTGGATGATACTACTATCGGGAAAGTTCCTCCAGTGACCCCAGCCAACGAAGAACCACCCGGCAACTTCACTGACGACACTCAAAGTGTTTTGTCATCCGTTATGTCTGAACAATCCATTCCAGTTTCTGACATTACCGCTCCAGAAACACCAACACTTAAGGAAAAGGAGCAACCCGCACCCGAACCAGCTAAGAAGATACTGGAAACTAATAACGAAAACAAACCAGTCGCAGCAAGCTCCGCTGAAAAGCCAATGGAAACAAAGGACAAAGAAAAGGAGCCAGAAAAGGATAACGAGAAGGAGAAAGATAGAGAAAAAGAACGAGTACTAACACCGCTGGTGCGCCAGCCTCTCGAATATATCGCCGCGACTAGAAAGAAATCCAGACACCGAAACCGTAAACACAGCCAAGACCGCCAAGGAGCCGACTCACCAGTGTTCCCGTCGCCTCCGAAGATTACGTACCAGAAATCAGGTAACAAGAAGGGACGACGAGACTACAGACCGATCGACGCCAGCCCTCTTGTGAGGTCATGCGAGGGAGAATGGAACGGGTCTACGTTACAGTTTTACAACAGAAACCTGAATTCACCGACGCCGAGTGTCAGCGGCAGGACCGGCAAGATTTACCAGGGATGGAACCCCGAGACCGACTCTTGGGACATCAAACAAAGCACTGCATCACAAGAGATTCACAAGCTGAGGAAACTAGAACTCTCCTATGCCGAAGTACTGAGAAATGCTGACAAAACCAAATCGAGGCGTAAGAAACATCAGTAGAGCGCATATTTTATTGATCGACCACCTCACGATCAGACAGGAGTAGTGATCCAACCGCCATTCGCCTTTGCCAGCTGGACATATAGTTAAGTTATTTTTGTGATCTGCTAGCGTTACTTTATAATTCGTACCTAAATTCGCGAACAGTTAATAATTAATTGCCATAATATTATCTGATAAAGAAATTATATATTACACATTGATATTATATGTAACGTATTCCAACGTCAAAAGTATAATCCTCGATAAAATATTAGATTATCATTATTACATTAATACCCTCCGATACAGTAAAACAGTAACAAATAGTTGTCTCTTCAATAATGATGCATTTATAGAAAGATGTGCAGACAGCTTCACACGAGTACTAATCTAGCATTTCAATTTGTTCGGTATTGTCGAGTGTTTAAATCTTATTTTATTGCTATCTCAGTCACTATTTTAATTGTATATTATGTATTTTGAATTATGATGTTTAATTTGTAAATATTCAATTTTAAGTTAATTTTATATTTTTATTGCCATGGTTTCTGCGAGTACTTCAATTCATTGTGGAATTGTTTGCTAAAATTATTTAATGAAGACAGAGTAAGGTTGGAGGTATGAAATAAAAAATTTGCATTATTATAAATGATTTTTTCAATTATCTATAGAGACTTTACTAGCCAAAGACGTAATAAATAATGAAAAACTACACATTTATTGTACAGTGATATAATTTATGTTCAATTTTTACAACAATTGTATATAAGCAGTCGATCCTATGATTTATTCTGCGCTTCCAGTTCCCTCTCCACGATGCGGCGGTACTCGTCGAAGCCTCCCTCGATGTTGGTCACAGATCCGTTTCCGCACACCCAGAACTCCTTACACACCAACCTCAATAACCTTTCGTCGTGAGATACGAGTATGACACCCCCCTGTTGACAAGAAATACATAACAAACATCTGTTGATGCTATACATACGAGTTAATTGAAAATATAGATTGCTATTACTACTGACCTTACAAATAAAGTACACACACATTTACACTGGTTAACATATGAAATAGAATGTTTATTACAATGATTCTTACCGTAAACTTATTGATAGCTTTTCCTAAGGCCTCTATCGTTTCGATGTCCAAGTGATTGGTAGGTTCGTCGAGAACCAAGAAGTTGGGATTGCCCATGCACATCTGCGCAAAGGCCACTCGGGACTTCTGTCCCCCGGACAGGCTGGCGATGGTCTGCAGCGCTAGGTCACCGCTTAGACCGAAGCTCCCGAGCTGCCGCCTGTACACTTCTATACTTTTACCTGAAAACACACGACGTTTGAAAATATGTATCTTCAATAAAATAACTCGTTACTCACCTACATTGACTTATATGTTAACAGAGTTATTTCAATTGACATATCATTGCTTGGAATTAGTAGAAAACATGTTCAGCTATTATTACAGCAATATACATATACAGCATGATACATACTGATATCAATATCCACCTGTAGAAAATGTTAATATTTAAAATTCTTAATGAAAAAAAATGACATTACATTTCTTAAAAAAATAAATAAACAGCAATGAAATTCATAAATTCATAAAACATCACAGCAGCGTGGAAGAAAAGATAAATAAACAATCATATGACTCTGTTTATATCTCGGCAGAGTACATCTTAAAAACATCAAAAGCAGTTCCACCGAGTTGATATCAAAGTACATGAAAGTACAGCTGAAAGTTATATTTATCATAACAATACGGCTTCGTACGAACGATTAAAACGGATCGACGTCAATGTGGGGGGTTCGTGACGCACCTGGATAGGTCTTCTGCAGCAGTTCTACCGAGTTGACATTCATCTCAAGTTGGTCGACGTGGTGCTGCGAGAAGTAGCCGAACTTCAAGCCGCGGTGCACGCTTCGCATGCCGACTGTGGGCGACAAGATACCCATTATTATTTTCAATAGCGTCGTTTTACCCGCGCCGTTGTCACCGACCTAAAAATTAATATGACAATATTTACAAGGAAAGAAAGTATTAATATTATTGATATTATCTATGATTATCCGTGATCTATATTATCTATGGTCTATATTATCTATGATTTAGCAATGGTCTACATTATCTATGATTATCTATACGAAAATTCATTAGCATGTGACCAACGATTCAATTGTTTCCTTTTCTCAGAGCGCATGACATCTATTCACAGAATAGAATTGAAGTTTTCCCGAGTAATAAAATTAGCAATGCGTTCAATTCGATGCAAGCGGTCAAGGTCGTATTAGTAATACACAACGCTTATAGCAACTCTGATTACATTAAGCGAAGCAGTAACTATAAGAATTGTTTTTTTTTAAGGAAATCGACTAGCTCACTGATTGATCAACACATGGTCAAAAGCACTAAGCCTAGAAATCTTCCAAAATCCTCAAATAAAATTGCTGGCCACTAAACGCCATAAATTTTCAATGTAACAACAATACTCACAATACATATCCTAGATTCGAGTGTGGCGCCGAGGTTGACATTGCTAAATATAAGTTTATCCTTCGTGTAGTAGAAACTGACATCGTTGATTTGCAGTATGGGCGGCGACAGAGGCTCCACTTCTGGGAACCGCAAAACCACCTCCAGTTCCTTATCTATCGGTTTCAGTTCGGGCCTGAGGAGACGATGATCATTTATTTTCACATTCAAACAGATTATCAACTTCACTCTATACGTTAATGAAGTTTTCACTTGAAGAATATATCCATCACTTGTTCTTTATAAAATAATCACGAATGTCTGTTCGTATCAGTGTTGCCAGACGTCCCGACTATGGCGGCATTTCAGCCGATTGTAATGAAATTTTCTATGGGGATAGGTGGAAAGCTCGAAATTAATTCAGGAGCATGTTCTATGTCGATAGAAAAGTGGCGTAGTGGTACTCACAGACGGTCGAGCATCTTGAGCTTGCTCTGCACGGAGGAGGCGCGCTTGGCGTTGTAGCGGAAGCGGTCGATGAACTCCTGCGTGTGCGCGCGGTGCTGCTGCTGCGCCTCGTACTCACGCTGCCGGTTGCGCAGCCGCTCCGTCTTCGTCTTGTGGAACTGCTCGTAGTTGCCCCTGCAACACGCGCGCGCGTCACCGACGGAGGTGGACATTTGCAACCACCGCAAGCGTCACTGATGCGTTGCCGGCTGAGAAAGACTCTGTTAGAGTCTCTCTTAACCCCCGTCATAGCATACAGAGAACACAATAAGGTGGTAGAAGGCTCTGTGGTTCGACTCCGGCGGCACCACCGCCACTCCTATTTCTGCCTTGTGACAGCAGTGTCAAGCGCTGCTGTGTTCCAGTTTGAAGGGTGTGGTAAGGGACACATACTTTTTCGAGGCATTCCAACTTAGCCCTCAGGGGTAGCGGCGCATCTGTGGTCGACCTGAGATAAGAATCTAATCTTATCTGAGGTCGATTACTAATGTCCGGCGGCCGTAGCCACATACCATCAGGTGGACTGCATGCTCATCTGCTACTTCCATATTATAAAAAAAAAAAAGTCACCAACGTGTTGCTGGCTGAGAAGTACTCTGTTAAAGCCTCTTCTATTACCCTTCTCTCACCTCTCTCTGTTAGTCTCTTCTAACCCCCGTCATAGCATACAGAGAAAATATATGAGGAACGCTCGTGGACGTGTTTCAAATATATTCTAATTCTACAATTGCAGAAAACATTATAGAATACAACCAGTATTGATAATACTCACTTGTAAGCATCAATCCTCTGTGAGTGTAGATGAAGGATGTCGGTGGGCACCGTGTCTAGGAAATTCCGGTCGTGGGACACAACGAGGAGAGTGGTTGGCCAATTTTGCAAGTAGTTCTCTAACCAGATGATAGCTTTGATATCCAACATGTTCGTAGGCTCGTCAAGTAACAACAGGTCTGGCCTGAAATTGGTTCATGATCATTCATTTTAATTTGTACATCATTTACAGAACATAATAACTAATACAGGTTATTCTAAATGGTCTTTTATCGTCTTGGCTAATACGATGTCGCTAGCTCCATCTCATTTAGAGCCTCGCAGGAGGCGCCCTCGGATCGAGCGCGCAGCCCATCGTCCTCTTCTGCGCTGGGC
>DWQT01001293.1:0-17413 GCA_018244895.1 Myscelus amystis hages
TGTGTCTGGTCGTAATAAAAATATCTATATAAGTATTATATAATATGTATATATGTATGTTTATCAGCTGTCTGGTTGCCATAACACAGGCATTAAATGGCCTACTTTGGAATCAGATAGCCGTGTGTGGAATTGTCCTAAGATATTATTATCATTATTATTATTATTATTATTATTATGATAGAAAAAAAAAGAAAAGAAAAGGTAACATAAAACTGTTGTACACCACTGTACATCCATCTGGTAGGGAGCTAATAAACCTTAATTTGATACCATTATGCCGGCTCCGGATCAGTAGTTCCATGAATAGTTTGAATACCATTAGCTATTGCAATCATGAATAGATGCATCTAGAAACGACCGGTCATTCCCTATGCGTTCGCTGTTTACATTACGTTTATGTATTTAGGTTAGGAATCATATTGTACCTCTGTTGCTAACAGAGTTTCATCCGTTCTCAACAATTTTATTATATTACCTACTAGCTTTTGCCCGCGGCCACATAATAAGTATAAGCAGTCTAGTGTTTTCTGGGGTTAATTGAAATCCTGGCACGTTTGAATTTATAAAAACTACGTGCGTTTTAAGAAACAAAAATAAAATGTTGCCAGCTTTAACGATTAAAGGAAACATCGTGGTGTAACCTATTATACATACATTTGGGTACATAATAAAATAAACTTTATTGTGTATTAAATCGACACAGAAAAATGACAATAATTAGAACGTATTAACATAATATATTTAAAATAAACGCAAAATTACTTTTGCACCTAATATTGCATATTATAAATTTTTATTTTACGTGATAACCACAACAGGGTCATCTTTTTGGCGACAAAATAGAAATAGGTATGGCAAGGAACTAAATATAGGTAGGTACCTATACCTCATCTGTGTTCACATTAATCATTGCACTTTCAATGGACCAACCAATTATTATTAACTGAATTCATTACAACGAAGCCTCCTCTCATGATACGTAATTATAACAATTAGGAAGCAAGCCTTATAAAAACAAAACGAATTTTAACGGCGAAAGCATAGATTATTCGGTACAGCTTGCTTTTAAAATTGTACAATTTTCAACTCTATTACGTATGCTATAAAGTCCATATTCCTTTGTTCCATTAATGCATTGTCCTATAAATGCTAATAATAATAAAAAGGCGCGTGTCTGTCCGTACATCACCTGCGGGTGTGCCTTTTGAAAAATGATTGTACATCTTTCGTCAAAGCGTGCCTTTGGGTACGCTGAGGTGACCATCATTTTAGTGAGTAATGAGACTTTCCCAAAACTGTTTTATAACCGTTTTGAACCGTTTTAGAATTGGCACATCAAATGCCATTTGTCTTTTATTGTTGCAGTTTTAGAACAAATACCTGATAGTTATAATCAGTTGTTAAAGTGAGATAAAGTTACAAAAAAAAATCATAGGCGGACAAAAAATAAACTTTTATTAGCCCACGGAAAGTCAGGGGTCTAGTCAGTAAACAATACATCTTGGTTCTAATAAACTTAGCTACTCTGGTCTGCATCATTCTACAGCTGAAAATAGGCTTTGAAAGCGCACAACCGTATCCCCTCCGCGAGTTTCCTAATCCAGTTAGCAACAAGATAATGCAATTTATTAATGCATCATAAAAAGCGTTATATCAACACAACCATCAAACCAACGTTACTCCCAACCATTAGCGGCGCGGAAAAATTCGTAATTGAAACGGAAAAAATGGGGTCAACTATTTACGTATTATGAAACGAAAATTTCTTGCGACTGCCCTTACTTCTTTAATAAAGACGTCAATAAAACCCTTTTGATGTCTGTGAAATATTGCAGTTGTAACAGTAAACTGGATATGATTATACAGAGCGTTCGCAACACCGTTAACTTGATGCTATTAAGGTAATTTATGCTTGCGAACCCAGATTAACACGCAATGTAATGAAAAGAGTTGTAGCTAAAACCTTTACAATTAAGACGCATACGGATCTTAAATACAATATTTCGATTTGACAAAGTTACATGCTTTTCATAGTTTTTGACGGTGAGCGAAAACATTTACTAAATATATCTAAATCTATACTACTCCATCTTATATAATTATAACTAATTATAGTTACCTTAACTGTATTATGTAAAAAAAACCCTCCTTTTACTACTAGTCTTAATGGCATTGTTCTATTCTTTCTACATGTCAGCTAACCCGCATTTCACTGACCTGATTCTGGCACTCGGAAGTCTTAAGAGATAAGCCGTGGTTGAGGCAGGCTATGCCTGTATATTCGAGTAACTATGGCAACACTGTCAAAACGCATCTGTCAAAGCACTGGACGACTGTCAAAAGCTCGATACATTACGTTCGTATTTCAAACCTGGACTGGCATCAAGAAATTAAACATTTTTATGTTAGCGCAACAAAAGATGAGTCATATAGCAGATATTTATAGATACGTATTTAGAAGCAAGTGGTGTTATGGATTTTTGGCCGCGTTCCTAAGGGCCCGGGTTCGATGGCCCTTCCCCTGTTTACAAACTTGTCTCTGCATGTTTATACACTCGGAAGCCGGCGGATTACGTTGGTAGTGTTCAATATAACAATACGTATGATTCAGGAAACTAAAAAAGAAAAAGTTTTCATTGTATAAGCTTGCGTTTGACTATTCGCTGACCTGGTGGTTAGTGAGTCTAAGATGTAGCACGCTAGGTTAAAAAGTGCCTTTTCGCTCTACTATTTCAAAAATACCAGTCCTAACATGCATACATAAAGTTTTTTGACAAAATTTTTGAACAAAAAAAAATAGCCGCCACTTTTAAAGTAGATGTCTGATTTTTAACATCATTACATTTATATATAACTCTACTCTACTATTTATACAAAAATAAGAAAAAATATTGACAGTTTTTTTTTCTGGAAAATCCCCGATACTGTCCCAGCATAAACAAAACCGTGGTCACTGTGCAGCAACTGCATATGCATTGTACTGTGTCATTGTCGTTACAGATGCCCATTTCTCCGTAGCGTACCTGTAAATAGATCTTTTGTCGTGATCTGCTCGCTTTGGTTACCGTAATAGGCTGTGGGCAATATTGTACATTTCCAACTTCACTTTAACACAGACACAAACACACACATGCATATATTTAAACGGTTAGAAGCATATTTTCGTTCTTTATTTGAATTGACATTCGATAT
Source organism: Myscelus amystis hages (assembly GCA_018244895.1). Taxonomy (NCBI): domain Eukaryota; kingdom Metazoa; phylum Arthropoda; class Insecta; order Lepidoptera; family Hesperiidae; genus Myscelus; species Myscelus amystis. The sequence continues at coordinate 3,196 of DWQT01001293.1, forward strand.
TCAATTTGCCCCATGACCATCTGAGATAAAATCATCCCCGGCATAGCATGCACCATGGTTGTCTAGTGCTTTTTGTAAAACGTATGTCATTTAGATATCAATTTCACTCTCTGATTATCATCGTCAAAAGAAAAGAAAATGTTGCTAGGTTGATATTATTTTTTTTAGTGTAATCAAATAAAACTTCAAAATAATTATTTCAAATTGGTAAAAAAAACATTAAAATTTAATGGGATCGTAATTAAAGGTAATACCAAAAACACTCCAAAAATATCGGGTGTCGCAGAAAAAACACATAATGATTCAACATGGCGCCTATGTCAAATCGGAAATATAGAATACGTCGCAGTTAAAATCGAAAATGTGTTCGATTCGGATCTTCACCACTTAGTAGCAATTTTGACAAAAACCCAAACCGCCTTCAGGTAACTTAATGGAATGCGACGTAAAAAATTTAAGAAAAAAGATCAGATCACACTGAACGAAAACCAGCGGTTTCTTTTGTTCAAAAGATAAGAAAAGATTACATACAATGGGCAAACTTCACTGTTTGGTTCAGTTTTTAACGACACAATGGTCTTTTGTGAAACAAATTTATTTTAAGCTCTCAACCAAAGTAAAAACAGACAACTTTCAACTCTATGCCTTGTTAATACGTCTGTAAGCTATGTTCGCGAGGTGACATTATTGTAAGTTTTGTTGAGATTTTGTCTTTATCTCGAATATAAGTACGAATTGTTTCGCTAAATGGCTCTTAAAGTTCCGATTGCTTTCTTATGTTCCTCTTAATATGCTCAATAAATCACTACAAGATATTAAAGATAATTATGTTCAAAAATATTTTAAACGTACAAAAGTTTCACATAACGTTAAATATTATTTTTGAACAAAATAATCCTTTTTTCAAAACGGTTCAGATGTTTAATGAAAGACCATTTAGTTTATGGTAGATTTTAGAAATTTATGGTTATCTTGTCTATGGGTGATAAAATATACAATCTATATTATCTATTAATAAAGGGATCGCTTTGATTTATACGGATCACGGTGACTAAACCAATTTGTATATATTATGTTAAATTTGATTTCGATCAAAATGCAAATTGTCCATAACAAAAACCGGTGTATTTTCATTGAAAGCTCTAAATCATACAGACAACGGGTTGACATCGGCGGCAACTTTAACATCGGAAACAAAGGAATGTCGAAAACACCAACAAAAAACGGCGCATTTTACGATTTCACTCAAAACTCCCGCCACAGGTGGCATTATAAAAACGACACCTATTGTCTATGGTTGTAAAACAATAAAGCTTATCTTACGGCATTCTTATTGACTTCGCTATCAAATTAAAATTTTTAATCCCTTATTTATGACGTTTGAAAAATTCCATTTTATATTTTATAATGTCAAAAAATGCACATTCGATTTATCTAGATTTAACGAATCATAAATAGACGTTACTATAAATTAATTTACTTTTAGTAATATTTAAAAGTTGTCTTAAACATCGTTAATTTGAAGTTAGAACAACTAATAGTTTTAAAATGGCGGCCAGGGGAAACAAAGCGATGATTTAGTTCAGTGGCCACGCAAACACCGTTACAAGAGCTCAATGGGTCAGACCAATACGTGCCACTGGTTCTATCGAGTTACAGTAACGCTACACGATTTCAGTACAGTTGAGAAAACCTTATGGCTTTATATTGTTTATCTGTGCAACGAACAGATTTCTGTATCTGTGTCAATAATGTACCCATAATTTTATTTAAAAACGCCTTTACCCTATCCTGCATGTAATAAAATTACTGTAATATATTCCCATTACATTTTTTTTAACAAAAATAGAAATATAATACTTGATTTTCAAATGGCTGACTGAATATTACCTTTGCTTATCAGAAACTCAAAGGTGAAAACAAGCTGACCCAAAAATGCGCAGGAGTTAAGATTTTTTCTGAGTACCAAATAAATACAGACGTACTTACAAACTACAACAATGGTTTTTAATAATGCTAATAATTACAGTCGCAACCCACCCCAAAATAAACTAATGAAGACATTGTATTCTAATGATAATAAAATAGATACAAATCGTTAAATGGGCGGCAGATGTTCCCGCCATGTTTGTTACGTGACATTTGAATCGAATAATATAGACTAATAATCTACTCGCTTTTCGAAATTAGAATACCGTCTCTGACCCTATTACTTATTTTTTTCACGACCTATTTGATATCATGTTTTATTAATTTGATTTCCAAAAGCGTATTAAAAATTAGGCAAATAATAATTTGAGAACATCTTATTTGTCATCATCAAAATGGCGCGTATTTCGATATATTTACTGGTATTTTAACCTAATCAAAATGTCAAAATTAATAATACACCTGCATATTTCCCATTACAAATACTAGTATCGTAATTAATGTAGTCTTTGACTGAAAGTGTATTGGGCATCGTGATTTAAAAAAATCGATTATGAATCGTTTTTCAACAAGCACGAATCGATATTTGACAGCTATGACATGTAATGTGATATTCTTTATCTGTGCCCAAGTCGTGATCGGTTCCCGCCATTATTATTCTATTCGAGATTGTTTTGCGCCAGAACAAAATAACATCTGTGTGCATTGCATTATATTTATTCTGTAAACGTATAATATTCTTGTTCCATTGTGTAAGTAAAATGAATATTATGTAACGTAAGTGTACGACAAATTGTCATAGTTATCGGCTATTGTGTGCGCAATGGCTGTGTTTAGTTGCAATTGTTTAAGCATAGGTTTTACTATACCAGTACGTTTGTTGACAAAAATATTCGTCAGACCGGCTATGGCGGTAACGGTATTTGTTTTACCGGCTTTTTCAATGACCGTTAGTGAATTTCTTTTGATTATTGTCGCCTGAATTTGAGATTAAGTTATTGTTAGGAGGTTGAAGATAACTAAATTGAATATTTTCAAGACTGAGTTAGATGGTTCTAGAACGTCTTTCAAAGGTCATTGACACGTCCCACTTTTTGTGTATTACATAAAGCTGTATTGACTAAACTTCTTGATATATTGACAAAGAAGGCATAATCCTCGTAAAGGACTACTATCATTGGGGTAGCACCCACGTTCAAGCGGCGCCGCGCTGCCGGCAACCGTTGCCATGGTTACCGTCTTATTTCAACGGATAGTAGGGTGACCAAAGCAATCGTATCCGTAAAAATGTAAGGACTGATTTTTTTTTTTAATTTCGTACAGTAAAAACGTACTTTTGTTTATTTTTATAATTCTAAACAGTACTTTCATGCAAGGCCTTAAAATCGAATGCTGTTCAAAAAATAATTATGAAAACAACGATTATAACTAAATCCAAAAGTGAAAATCGAAAGGCGTTACATTAAAAGCAATTAAATGTAATATTAATAAATAATAATTAAACAACATTAATTTATGCAAATTTCCGTTGTCTCTAAAGTTGAAATCAGCATGGTAACCCCAGGTTAACCTTAGCGGGGGAAAGTAGGACGTCTGATTGTCTAGTATTTTGGCAATTTGGTATTACATGCTAGCGTTGTTAAGGAACACTAGTAATTAGCATTCTTGTTTATTATGTACAATAACACTCATAACCCTCATTCAATGTCCTACCCGGCTATCTAAAACAGCTGATGAACTGTATATACGTTTCTAAACATACTTACATAGGTCAAACCCACACAATTATGAGGGACACAGGTGTATTGTTTTCTAAGATTGCGGTGTCCTTCAAAAGTCAATAGGAACCTCATCGCTAAGCTGATCTCTTTCCGAAGGTGCCATGTTACCTGAAGGTTTCCCCCAGCCAAAAGACCGTATTCTTATAGGAGACCCCTATCAAGAGTAGAGCGACAAAAATATCTATACCCACGTAAGGAATACATTTAAACTCGCCCTCGTAAATTCCACGTAGTGCTTTGCTTAAAGCGTGCGTGTTCGTTTTAATGATGGTGTTCAAAGGAAGAATGCGCTCGGAATGCCTAATGTGCCAGTACACAAGCACTATTACAGCTTATTACTTTTACACCTCTGCGCATACATGAATGCATAATCATAATTGTCGATGCTAGTAGTTCATTGATGTGCAATTATCGCATACTAGCAATGGAATGCGATTTCGCCGAATTCGATATTTAAAATTATGATACGGTCTTTTGAGAATTCAAAATTCAAAATCAACAATTATGACTTTAAGGGCGCCGACTCAAAAACATAGAAGACAGATAGTCAATAATGTTTCTTTTCTGTCATAAAAAATGTATTTCTGGTATTGAATATTTTTTATCTGTGCTATCTAGATACGTTCTAGTCAAAAGAAAGGAACACAGATAACAAAATGTTAACGACCAATAAGATATTTTGCATATGAATCGATTGGCCATCAGAGCGGGACCATGAATCGTGATATTATAATCGATTGTTGTAATGTATCGAGTCATCGAACCGGCTTGTTATTGCGGAGATTTCTTTACATAATTCATGAATATTTTATGTTGTCATTGATATTATAGTTGGGAAGAATTTCTTTTTGATGTTATTTATTATTCGGGCAGAGATAAAACAGCTTACGTTTTTAACTTTTTACTTCGCTCATAAGAGTAGCAATGTGTATTTATGTATATCCTAATAAATAGATCTAACAATCAGAGGTATATAAAGAAACTTTCTTAAATCGTAATTGATTTTTGAGAATGTGTTACAAAAAATTGTTGTGTTAAATTCACAATCGACAAGAATAGGCCCTTTGGGTTAATCAGTATTGCGGTGTGCCTAAAGTATTGCCTAAAGTGTAGGAGAATATTAAATTTCTCGCAATGTTTTCTTTAACAATACACAACAGCCGTGTTTGTATTGTTGCAAAACATTTTACGGTTTCTTAACGTAACACGGAACGTCTTAAATTGAACGCGGCGCGTCCTGAAGTCGGAAGTCGGTCATATATTATCTGTTGATGTCGAGAAAAGCGCGCGTAGCACGTCCGCCATTTTAGTTTTGGATAGCGATCCAAAAAATATGGTGTTGTTTATAAAATTACTGATGAATGTTTTCCTCTTAAACATGCTAGTCCGTAGCCCATATTAAATTAACTTAACAAATATAGCGCAATAAAATTAATATGGCGGCTAAGAAAACTGTATTGACAAGCACAAAAACTTAAAAAAAAACACCTCGCATCATAGTGACGTTTAAAAACATATCACTAAAATTTTTAAAATTACTTTTCCATACTCAAAAATATAAGATTTATAATAAAACATGAGATTATATAACTACTACACACTTATCTACCATACATACAATCCATAGTATTAATGCGCTGTTACAAAATCTATATTGTATCTTACCTGTAACAAAAAAATAAACAATTAGATTTAATTGAAAATAGAACGCCAGAAAAAGTATATTGACAACTCAGAATGATTGATTATACTGGCAAGAAATAAAAAAAGAATAAAAACGTCAATAGCAGTTGTCTATGGTCGACAGCTATCACTTATTATCGGATGCAGTGTATCGTGTTCCACTTGCAGATCGTATTCCAATAGAAACTTTCAAAAATTAGGCGTACAAATATCGAATGTTCCAGTTTTCGCGTACCAATAATTACGTTAGCGGCACTCGAGCTCACACCGCGTTTACATCACACCTATTACTATCCGATAATTGTTTCCATTTTCAAATTGGCTAATGGATATAAAGGCATTTAACTTTTAAACATTTTAATAAAATTTTGCATTGATTATCTATATATTAAATTGCATATTTTGCCTTTAATGGCGTACAAATTTAGCAAGAGTTTAAATTATGAAAGTAGTAAAAATATTGAATGAAAATTTAAGATTGAAGCATAATTTGCTTTTATGACATTATTTATGCTTTCTGTTAAGCTATCCAATGACTATAGGAAATATTAAAGTACCAACAAAATCCTTTACAACCCACGTTTTAGTCAAAGCCATAGCAGTTTGTAAAATCTGTACTTATTTAAAAGCAATTAGCGTCCACAAAAGTTGTTGCTAACGAAAAACATTCAAATTCATATTTCGTCTTATCTGGGTCATACTGAATATGCATAAAAAAATGCAAATCCGCAAGCAATTTAAAACTCTATTTAAAAGTCATAAATTCCATAACAACTTGGCAATATTTCACGCGGTTCGCGTTTATGCATTTTAACGAACGCAAATCAATTCAAATGAATGTTATACGAGTGAATATTGAATGATTGATTCCGCATTCCTCAGTTCACGCCGAGTCAATGTGAAGGTATCTCGATCATCAATCTTGATTCCATATTCGAAAAAGTCTTTCTTCGTAACTGTTTTGTTTCGCGGCCATTTTCGACCAGTAACATGCTTTTAATGTCTACACTGTGGTTTCCATTTGTTTTTTATAGATATACATGGCATAAGTTTTATAATCTGTATTTTATAAACAATTCACAGCATAGTCTGTGTTTAGCAGAAAGAATCATATTATATATCATGTCAATTAGATACTATACCTAAACCCTAGAATCTGGTTGGCATGAAAAATTATGTGATGTTAAGTTTAAATTTTTTAACTTCGAAGGAAAACGTCTTGAGGTAACCTGCATAGTTTTATTCTACATATTTATATTCTCTCTAGTATGTGAAGCCAATCTGTACTTGGCAAGCGTAAGAGACTGTGGTACTAAAGGATTTTTTTTTTAAATTTGTGAATGACAGCTAACGTCAATTTTGACAGAATATGAAATGCCCTATATACAGAGTTTTATGAACTGTTCCGCCCAAAGCAGACAGCACGAACAAATTACTTGTAAGAATGACTCATACAGCATAATAAATATCCGAAAATCTATATTTATCGCACCCTTGCGGCAATAAGCAAAACAAGATGGCGTTACTTCCTGTGACAGATCGATCGTTTTGTTGTAGGTATGTCTAAATTTAAAATTGGTATCACGTTTACAACGAGACAGTTTTTAAAATGCAAAATAGTAAAATTAACGAATGAAATCTGCTTTACTGTTAACAAAAAATGATATTTTTTTACTGTGTTACCACATTCTTAAAATGAGTAATAGTCAGAATATATCAATTCTTAGCTGTAGTATGTGAAATATTTTTCCTAATTTTAGACGTTCGTACGTAAATATGTCCACAATTGCCTATTATGTAGTGTGGTCGCGTGACGTCCCACCACCAAAACTCTAAATCTAACGATGACCAAGCATAATATCGACAATAAAAAGACAACATTCAATTTTAACCTCAATTGCTTTAGTAATAAACATTTTATATCGTTTTACCAACTGCAATGCGTATTTAGAGGGTAGTTAAATTAGAACTGATAATTTTGATGGCACCATACAATAACAATCCTAAACTGAGTAGCAAAAGATTCAAAATTGCTTGATTCAGTTCCAACTTTTAACCACATACCATATTGAACTCAATCGCCTTTGCATCAAGGTAGAATATCGCTTGGGAGTATGTTAAAAAAAGTTCAAAACCACTCCGTCATTTAAACCCTCGGTATTGCAATGACACGTTGAGGCTAAAGTAATATTGCCAATTGAAGTATTTATATTTTGTTTACCAACTAAACTTCGCTATCAAAGAGACCCGATGGTAAAGAAAAAAAGAAAATACGTGTATTAAATTTATTTTACAAAACTATAAAAATAGCTACATATATATAGCAATGACATTAACCTTATACAGATTTTTAATCATAAAACATTTAAAATATTTAAATGTGAACGCAGCTTATTTTATCTATGATGAGCATACTATACTATTTTATCTATGATATTTAATCTGTGTATAATGCATGTATGAAGGAAACATGATTACAATAATATTATATATAGTTATTTCAGATAACTTATAATTTTATTGCGCTTGTTACACTCGTCATTAAAAGCTTATAGTACAATAAAAAACATTCAAAAGAGCGAATTGGGTTTGGATGATGGGTTCAGTATAAGGGTCCGCAAACTAGCTTTTGCCAGCCCAGAAATTGACTTTAAAAAACTATAATAATAAACAACATTCTTTTAGTAACCAAAAGCAAAAACGTAATTTTTCAGGTGTCTAGCGTCTAAACTGAAAAAAATTCATTAATTCAAATCCAATTTTGGAATGACCGAAATTTCTTTTCTAATGCACACTTTCGATATATAAAGAGCCTATGTACATAATTGAAATACCGTGAAATCTTGGAAATAAAGAAATTAATTTCATATTCATTCAGCTTCTTTTAAACTGAGTCAAATCTTTACATAGTATAAAACAAAGTCGCTTTTTTTTCCTGTCCCTATATATGCGTAGATCTTTCAAACTATGCAACGGATTTTGATGCGGTTTTTTTAATGGATAGAGTGATTCGAGAGGAGGGTTTGTATCTATAATAACACCCATTATATAGTAAAGACATATTGTTATTTGTGAGATTTCTAATGTGATGCCGTAAATAATAATTTAACGCGCGCGAAGCAGCGGGCAAAAGCTAGTGAATAATAAATTAAAAACATTTCCTTGCGATCGGACCTAAGTAAGGTAGAAACAAATTCACCTTACACGGTTTAAAACATTCATTTCAAATGTAAGGATCTTTAGTGTATTAATCATAGTTTATAGTATCATAAAATGGGTGTAAAATCATAATAATACCCGTAAAACATAAAATCGGCTTCCATTTGCTAACAGCTTCTAAATTTCACGGAATAAATTTCCTATTTCTGCCTTATAACAGCAGTGTCAAGCACTGCTGTGTTCTGGTTTGAAGGGTGTGGTAAGGGAGACATACTTTTTCGAGGCATTCCAACTTAGTCCTCATGGGCAGAGGCGCATCTGTGGTCGACCCGAGATAAGAATCTAATCTTATCCGGGGTCGATTACAAATGTCCATGGGCGGCAGTAGCCACTTACCATCGGGTGGACTGTATGCTCGTCTTCTACTTCAATATTATAAAAAAAAGCTTAGAAATAAAGTTATGTATTAGTAATAATTTAGGCAATTTTTGTAAAAGATATAAAAATCGAGGTTCGTGTACATTTCTGAAACAGGATTAAATATCATATATTTCGTAATTTCAGTCACGTTACTCGAAAGTCAGTTTTAGCGTCATATTCAAGGCGTTGTTATGTTCTTCGATTTTCGTTGTTTGTGCGCTAAACACAATAAAAAAGGCGGAACTGGGCCCACAGATTTCACAACGGTACGAAACATACAAGGTCTCAATGATTGATCGACGAGATGACCCCCTAAGATATTTGTTTAGTCAGTGTCAAGTTCACTTTAATTACATTTATCATTATTTTTAATCGACTATCGCATTGGTGCGTATAAATGACTAAGCTCCTGTACATTACATAACAAGCTAATTCTGAGAGATTATTTTTTTAAAATAGCTTTTAAAATGCAATCAGTAGTAATGTATTGACGCATATGAACAAAACAGATGAACTGGTTTTTTTTTCTTAAAATATATCTATCCAGTTGAATATTAGTCGTAGAAGTTGGAATGAAAGGTTTTTTCAACAAAATAAATCTATTAATTGGGTTTAATTTTTTAAACGATTTGGTTGACGTCTCTTTAAATTTAACTTAACTAATAAATTGATATTTATATCTTATATCGTTGCGAAAAATACTATTCAATCGTAATGTACGCTTTGAAATACGATTTTTTAGAACTAGATTAAAGTTGATGTGATGTAAAGATGATATTATGTAGATTTCTTGCTAGCATTCAGTGTGCGCTAACCTTATTGTTCCAATATTAAGTAGATAACAAAATTGTAGTGCAATAAATAGATGTGATTGTAATTATTACTTTTCAAAAAGGTCAGAATAAGTAATTAATAGCTCCGTACTTCAAACTATGACAAGATAAGAATACCAATTAGATTTTGTAATTTATACCATAATCTAGATAAAAACTGACTTTGATAAAGTCACTGTTAATTTTGTTTTTTTTGACGATGTACTGTTGCTGTTGTAATGGTTTTAATCCAGCTTTAGAAAAAATAATAACTTGAAACTTGAAGTTCAGCTTTTCATCATTTACTCTACCATTATATCTAGAGCCTCCTTATATGATACGCGCATATTTAATATTCCATTCGCTCTGTCAACACGCAAAGCTATACATTTAAGAATAAATAATAGCATTCTATTACAAAGGCTAAACCCATGACCCCGTTAAATTCACTCAGAAGAAAACTCTCGACACAAATGTTTGAGACAAACGCAAACATAATAGATACGGTTGATTAATCCGTGACAGTACTACACTGATTCATAATAGACTTTTTTGAACTCTTATCGCACGGTAATAAGGCACAAAATTGAGCTAATGTTTAGTTTTTATCAACACGTAATAAGCACTTGTCGCAAAATTTCAAGACGTCATATAGACTACTAAGTGGTAGCCAATCACTGAATTGTGTATAAACAATTGAATAGGTCAAGTTTAAATAAGCAATTGTGCAAGTTTTTGTGGCGCATAAACACCTCTTTTAAGGCGTAGCATAGAATGAATCGTAGCGTAATGAAGGAAATCAGTCAATTTGTATGTAATCTGTAATATTAGTAATATTTCTAAAAAATGAAATGTATGTGATAATAAGTATTACAGCACTGTGATGAATAAAATTGTGTATTCTAAGCCTTAGGGTTTCTTTATTAATTTACGTTGTGGATTCAAGAGGTCGTTGAAGATAATCATATTAGTTTATAAGCATATTAGTTTATAAGTGTTTATAAGTTAGTTTACAGTTTAAGTTACTTTATAAGTGTGTTCAATTATGTACACAATTTTTTTGTACTTCAATATAATAGGTATGTATATGAGTTTCAAAACGATAAACGGCTTTTGTTAAAAGGACATGTAAAAGTTAAAATTCATCGTCAACTACCTTGACTAGCAATAGGAGATATTAACATTGGGAGTCACACAATGTGTAATGACAAGACCATGATATTTACGACGGTCAGATGTAATAGAATATTATGGACGTTATGACATACGGGAGTGCGTGCGATCCGCGCGTGATTTGCTTAGGACATACATTATGAGCTTTATGTAAAGCACCTTGCATATTGAAGCTTGTTTGAAACGAATAAAAAGCTTCCGTAATTATTGAAATGAATTATATTTTCACACTTTAAATTTGTTACTAGTACCTAACGAATTTCTTCCGATTTCAATGAACATAGTACCCACATTCCAACGATTTAAGGTTGCAAATCTATGTACACAAGTTGATTCATAAGCGTATGCTTTTTCTGAAAGCGTAATAGTTGTATGAACGCATCGAATTATTCTATCTGCTAGTTCTCTTATTGATGGAACTTTAATAAACGAAAATCTTTATTATCGAGATGTTTAAGCTAGATTCTCGTTTCGCTCATTTGATTTAGTCCTTTTCTTTAAAACTGTGATAATGTAACAAGTATTTCTAGGTACTAACTATCCTATTTATAGGCGTGATATAATCTCGTAAAGATTTCAGCAACACAAAGCATTTTCAAGCAAGCACCAGTAACCTGGTAACCATTTGTTCGGGTTAGTTCCGTGTCGAATGAATTTCCAAATATGGTATCGGGAAATAGAGAAGTGAAAGTGAATGCCTGGTGTTTGTGGTGCCCTTAGGGAGTGGCTCTGACAGGAAGAAAGGAACTCGTGTTGATTTATTCAGTCGCGGGTACAAAACACTTTAGTGTACCGTGTACTTTTGATCTAATCTTAAGATATTTTTTTATATAAGATGATAAGATTCAGCTACCCCAAAGGTGGCTGTTAAGACATTTTATATCTTATAAGAATTACAATGAGTTAGGATACAAAGACACACAAACACATATAAGAAGACAATTTAGGAGTAGCTATAATAATTAACATCACCATAGTAAGACATTAAAGCTATCATCGTTGAGGTAAAATGTAAATATTACATAAAAGGTCTTTCTTCATTTTACCCATTAACTGCTGGCTTCATAAGTATAAAATAGACACACATCGTGACCACATTCATTATGCAAATTGTTAATAACAGACAATGAAAATCCTAATAGAAATTATGAATTTGAAAAATTACAAGCTCGCTTATCAAAACTGTAGACAGGCCCTATTCATCCTTCGTCGAGGGCTTGTAAACTCGTCATTGTATGCAAAGTCCGTCCCCTTCTGGGCAGGTGACGAGCCTGCGTTAAAAAACATACGCGGCGGATAATACGGAAAACATATATTCGTACATTGTCTTATGAATATATCGTACCTGGTTCAAATAAGAGTGGATCTTAAAATTGGAATTGCGCATAACTGCAACACAATATAAAGTAGGTTAAGACTTTTTATTTTATCCCATTGCCAGGCAAGTGTTTCGTTTTGCGACTGGATTTGAATTATACGGACTGGTATAACATGCACCTATTTATCTATTGTTTTAGAAAATATAGTATAGTAATATGGTTTATTAATTAAGAAATTCGTTTCAAAATCAATTTTTTATATATACATACATACAAGTGTCAAAAAAACTGTAGTGCCTTATTACCCCAAAGAATGGCAGTATATGTTCATTCACAGATCTATAATTTGAATTATATGGATTGTTTATGTCGCTGCTCTTACCAATAAATAGTAGACAATAAAATGATTGACGTCAACCTCGGTATGCATACCTAAGTATAGCGGGAAATAACAAATTATTAATATCCACACGTCTCCCTTACATACTGTGACGGCAATTTACGCGTAACAAATTTGTTCAATAGAAATATTGATATTGAGAAATGTAGAAGATTATTATATTCAAATACTTCCAGTGAGTAAACTGGTAATTGGCATGCATATCTTGTTGTTGCATAACAAATTGTTGTGGTACGAAAGATTTGATGCAACATCTGAGCAGGTCCTACATTTAATATAATGTACTTATTGAAATATTTACATTTATCATTAAAATCCTCTTAATATATCTTTGGGTTTGAAAACGTAGGTACCCGTATAAAACTAGCAGTCAATTCCTTATTTACATATTTGAATTGTAAAGTTGTTTCTACGATATAGGTACTTTACTGAATCTTTTTAACGGAAAATACTGGAAGTATTTTGAAAACTCCAAATGTTGTTGATCAATAACGAAAATAATATTGCAACTAGGACCACATAGTGTATGGTTAAGTTGGATGATTATTACAGCTTTCCTGTATGTATACTGGCACTATGAACAAAGGTATTCACCGTAGGTACGTACGAGTAGGTACATATGTCAAGGAAACAAGTCCAGTGGAAAATCATTCTGTTGCATTATTAACATGTCCAGATACAAATATGCTTTCAACGGTTGCAGAACGCGATATTGTCAGAGTCAGGATGGATGGCCGCTGTCTGACGTAGTTTTAAGAACGTCGTAAGTAACATACTATTACATGTACCGAACATTCGATTTTTTTTTTCATTTTCGTAATGTTTGATATTTTCAAACTAATATAACTAATGATTATAGAAATATATTCCTCACTTGTTGAAAATGGATTTTTGTAAATCGTTTAAACAAGGATCTAAATTTAACACCATTATTTATGAATACCGGAAAGCATTTTTTTATTCTTGGATACCATTACTTGAGTCAAGCATTTATCAGTAAAAACGTAAATTGGTACAAAACATAAACGTGCATGTGTTGATATTATAATGTTAATAATAGTAGTACTATTAACCGAATTATTATATATTATAACCATACTGTTACCCAATTCCAAATACTTGCATAAAATTTACTACTTGCATAAAATTTACTAATTTAAAATTATACTATGTAAGTTTGTGCTGGGTCCTCGAATCCGCAAAACTCACTGTCGCTTACACCGTTCTCGTAACTAGGTGCTCAAAGTGACAAACTCATCTGACCAGTGTTTACAATTGCATATTATCTCTCGTCTTATTATTTCGTGCCACCGAGCGCAGGCGCGGTGACGGCGCATGAATATGAAACGACTTCAATAGAGACATTGTCATACATCTGCCTTCGTTTGATGGACGTTGGCTCGCTGCGACAGTTCTTAGGGTTGGCAGCTCTTGTGTTTTAGAGAATATTAACATTATTTGGGGCTCTAAATAATGCAACACCTGTTCTATCGAGACAGATAGCTGATAATTTTACAATCCTACATAAAATATTCATGCTTA